>APFE030602665.1:0-14549 GCA_000404065.3 Pinus taeda | reverse complement strand
AAAGATTGGACCATTAACAGACACAGCAAGAACACTTATCAATGGCTTGCCTTTTACATTTGTCCATCCATCATATACGATGGAGTCGAAAACACTGGGGGTAGATCTAGTTAATCTCAAAGAGAAATGACTAATTTTGGTGGCTGACACACAACAATAGGCAGCCTTAATATTGGTGTTGTATAACATGAAGTGGAGGAATGAAAGAAGGGAATTCGATACAGAGGGCTAGATACAGTGCAGAATCCTGAGCATCAAACTCCAGCAGAAGTTTAAAAGAATGAGGAGGTGAATTGGCAGAAATTGTGGAGCGCAATTTAAGATCTCATTCTCTATACCTCATGGACACACTTGTTACTAATCAGCATAAGTTAATCTGTGATCATAAAGGTATTGTAAGCTATCAAATAACTCATTTATATCTTTAATTAACACAGGGACTATTAGTCCTCAACACCATACATATAACCATGAGAGAGTGAAACGTGCAACTTCTTTACACAATTTCAGGAGAATAAAAACATACATGTAGTGAAATACAAAGAGGAAAACACACTGCTTATTGCTCTGATAGGAATCAACATAATAGTTTCATTAATCCTCCAAGATCATTCCAAATCACTGGTCCAGATACATTCAACACTTGTCGCTCAAATCTCTCATGAACATGCAAGTAGAACCAATGTGGAACCACAGAATTCAAGCCTCTTGCTTTCAGAATCCGGGAACCTTTTTTAAGTGTTTCTTCCTCCCTTTTATAAGGAGAGGGACAACTTTGTAAAACAATTACAAAATATCTTGGCTTGAGCTCCAGCTGTCTGATAGACTAGTTGTCTCGGCGTGCGAAGGCTCTGTCGCTCAAATCATTGCAACAAAATGATTCCTTCTTTAAAATACATTCATAACAGAATAACAAAACAACATAATACAAATCATGGGAAAAAATTGAATGATGACTGTAGCCAAAATATCTCCACGCCACTTCCAGTGATGGCCTTTGATTAAGCCACGTATCTGCTACAAGGTGTCTCTTTCTATTACTCGGCCAGTCTCCTTGTCGCTTTCCGCCAGAACTGAATGAATTTCCCATTTTTTGGAGTTGGGAGCAAAAAATGGTGGTGGCCTCTGCATTGCTCGGGAATCGACGCTGCCAACTCATCCATCCCTCTAATCTTCTTGTATAACACTCTCGGGGTCGGATACACCCAATAACACTGCCATAACGCTACATAGGAGATTCTCATTATTGACACTTTATACTAAAAAACATTGCAGAACAGGCAAGTTCTGGGATCCTTTGGCCCCCTTTGTTTTAGCCCCTTTATGGGTTTCTCTTCATATGACCGGGGGCTATGACCAGGTGCTTAGCCTTAAGGTGCTAAGGCCTTTTTGTTCCTGCCCGGGGGTCTTTTTCCTTTGTAAACTGCATATCGCTCCTTTCCTTTAATTTCCTTTAGCGATCGTGTGTTGGTTGAAATATTGGAGCCCCCTTATCGATGATTTCCAATCAGGGTTTTTGTTTGGGAGTTGCGACATGCTCGTATCTCCAATCGCCTATAGCCCTTTGCATTTAGCTCTAGCCCCATGCCTTTGGTTCTGACTCTCCTTGCGATTATGCGCCAACCTTGTATCGGAGCCCCTTTATCGTGTTTTTCAAGTGTGCACTTTTGTAAAGTGTCGATATCCATCAACCTCCGATATGTGATTGCCAATGTGAAGTCATCACTACCACGTGGCACTTCCTGAGTGGTGACATGTGTCACTTGAATATGCCCCCACAGGCCCCCTCAAAATGCCAAAATAGACTGCCACGTAGCATTCTGTACCATCACGTCATGCTGATGTCATCTGCCACATGTCCTTATTGGAGTCAATCCTGTGCTGCCACATGTAGCTTATTAGGACCAACCAAAAGCTACCACACGTCCTGTTGGAGGAGAGAGAAAAGGGCCCGTTTGAAGAGAATACTTCTTGATAAATAGAAATATATATATATATATAAATATTTTATTAATAACTGAATTGACAGATGATGATTGATTACAATGGGGTTCCTGGCTTATATACCACCATGGGCACCCTTTGGGAAAGGGCATGATCTTATGATCGTGCCCTTTCGTCTAACTAACCCTAAAATTAATTAATTTTTACATAACATTGCCTTCCTCTTGAAAGAATGCTTTGTCCTCAAAGCATACGTAACGACGAATGTTGTTGACAAAATGCTTCACTCTCCCAAGAAGCTTCTTCTTTGGGTAAGTCCTTCCACTTGATCAGATATTCCTTGATAGTACGATATCAAAGCTTTCTTTCTCTAGTAGACAATATACCTTCTAGTTCTAAAATGACTCTTCCCTCATCATCTAAGGATGGAAGCGTTGTTTGCGCTGTTTGGTTATTACCTAGTGCCCTTTTAAGGCAAGATATGTGGAAGACATTGTGAACACGACTTGTCTCTGGAAGGCTTAAACCATAAGCAACTTGGCTAATCTTTTTGTTGATCTGATAAGGTCCATAAAATTTTGGTGCCAATTTGTTTTTTCCTTTCTGCTTTAAGGATAATTGTTTGTATGGTTGGAGCTTAACAAATACCCATTCTCCAACTTCAAACTCTCTTTCAGTTCTGTTACGGTCTGCTTGTTGCTTCATACGATTCCTAGCATTATTCAGATTTTCTTTTAATATTTGGACGATTTTTTGGGTTTCTTCTAGTTGATCTTTAACAACAGGTAGATTTGTCTGGACAATAGCTAGATCCTTCCATTTCGGGGGGTTCATACCCATATAGAGCTTGAAATGGCGTCATTTTTGCTGATGTATGATAAATGGAATTATACCACCACTCAGGAAGATGTAACCATTAAGCCCACTTATTTTGTTTTTCTGTAGCATAGCAACGTAGGTAGGCCTCCAAACATTTATTGACAACCTCTGTTTGGCCATCTGTTTGAGGGTGATAAGCGAAACTCATATTTAGGTAGGTTCCTATATGGCTGAACAATTCCTTCCAGAAATTACCTTTGAACTTGGCATCTCTATCACTCACAATGACTTTCGGAAAACCGTGTAACTTATATATATTTTTGTAAAATATTTCAGCAATTTCTTTTGCTGAGTATGATTTCTTTATTGCCATAAAGTGAGCATATTTGGTGAGTCTGTCAACTACTACGAAAATCTTGTCCTTGCCTTCAGATACTGGTAATCCTTCGATAAAGTCCATCGAGATTTCTTCCCATTTCTGATTTGGAATGTTTAGAGGGTGAAGTAATCCTGGAGTCGTAATATTTTCACTTTTATTCCTTTGACATGTGTCACATTCTGCTACGTACTTCTGAATATCACGATTCATTCCCTTCCAAAAGAAGGATTGACGTGCATTGTAGTAAGTCTTAAAGAACCCTACATGTCCAGTTGATGGTGAGTCATGTGATTCCTTGAGTATCTTAATCTTAAACTTGGAATTTGTATTCAGATAGATTCTTTCCTTGTACCATAGGATATCATTCTTCGACTCAAATTTTGAGTTGTTGGGAAGGTTATTGATTATTGCCGTTATTTCTGGATCATTGGCATACTCACTTCGAATTTTGTTAAGCCACTCGGGGACAACAACCGAAATTGCAAGTAGTGTTGGTTCTTCATCTTTCCTGGATAAGGCATCTACTACTACATTGTCTTTACCTCTTTTATGTAGTATTTCCAAGTCAAAAGAAACAATTTTTTCAATCCATTCTTGTTGTTATTCGAAAAGTGTTTTTTGTTGAAGGAGATGCTGGAGACTATTGTGGTCTGTTCGAATAGAAAATTTACTTCCCAAAAGATATTGCCTCCACTTAGCTAGTGCGTGCATGATAGCGAGCATTTCTTTGTTGTATGTGGATTTGAGGCGTTCTCTTTTGTTGAGCTTCCTACTTTCAAAATCTATTGGATGTCCTTGTTGCATTAATACTGCAACTATACCGAATCCGGAAGCATCACACTCAATGATAAATGGTTTAGAAAAATCTGGGGTTGCTAATACGGGAGCATTAGACATAATTTCCTTTAATTTTTCAAAACACCTTCCTGCTTCCTCATCCCACAGAAACAAATTCTTCTTTAAAAGATTTGTTAGAGGTGCAGTTAAATGTGCATAGTTTTTAATAAATCATCGGTAATACCCAGTCAAACCGAAGAACCCTCTTAGCTTGGATATATTAGCAGGTTTGGTCCATTCTTTTATAGCTTTGATTTTGTTAGGGTCCACCTTTACGCCTTCATGGGATATAATGTGTCCAAGGTATTCTACTTCTTTATTTCCGAAGGTGCATTTGGATTTTTTTGCATAAAATTGGTGTTCTTTAAGTAGTGTAAGAACTTTGTCCAAATGTTGCAAGTGCTCTTTCCAAGTTTCACTGTCAATTAGAATATCGTCAAAAAATACTAATGCAAACTTTCTAAGATGTGGGCGAAATAATTCGTTCATAGTTGCTTGAAACGTCGCTGGTGCATTGGTTAATCCAAACGACATTACTTTAAATTCATAGTGACCTTTGTGTGTTCGGAATGCCGTTTTTGGTATGTCCTCTAATCTGATTCTAATTTGATAGTAGCCTGATCTTAAGTCCAATTTTGAGAAATACTTTGCGCCATGTAACTCATCCAACATTTCGTCGATAAAGGGGATTGGGAACTTGTTTTTGATTGTTATTTTGTTTAATCCTCTATAATCAATACATAGCCTGAATGAACCATCTTTCTTCCTTTCCACCACATCGTCGTGAAGATGAAAAATCTAATGTGGGACCCCAAACATAGGTGTGCTAAAGGAAAAGAACCAAAGAACCTATATAATTGTGAAGCAACCAATGATTCAAACAGTGAAGATTCTGACATTGAAGAAACAGAAGATGCCCCAGAATTCTCACCAAAATTAGATGACGAAAGTATTCTGCATGTGTCATTATCAGCTATGACAGGTATATCACAACCTCAGACTTTAAAGTTAAAAGGACACATAAAGAAGAACAACGTGATGGTTCTCATTGACTTTGGTAACACACACAATTTTTTAGATGCAACGGTGGCAAAGAGACTCGATATTTTTTCATTTCCCTTACCAAACATGAGGGTGATGGTAGCAAACAGTAAGAAGATTGAAAAGGTGGGGAAACGCCATAAGGTTAAATTGCAGATTCAAGACTTTAGTTTAAAGTCTCCGTTTTTCACAGTACCATTAGGAGGAGTAGATGTAGTCTTAGGTGTCCAGTGGTTACAAACTTTAGGTACTTATGCCGCCAACCACCAAGTACAATTTATAAAATTCAAATGGGGAGGTCAGAAGTACAAATTACACGGATTCCAAGCACCAGAAAATCAAATTGTATCATCATCTCAGATGATGAAGATGATTCGAAAGGAAGCACCCGCTTATGTAGTACAATGTCATCAGTTAGAAATGTTATCTGCAAATATGACCTGTGAAGAATCGCCAGAGATACAAGATCTAATTCGGAAGCATGAAAAAGTATTTCAAGACCTACCTATGAAGATGCCGCCTAATAGGGAAATTGAGCACACAATAGAAGTCAAGCATGATCAGACCCTGTCAACATCAAGCCATACTGATATCCACATCATCAAAAAACAGAAATCGAAAGGTTAATCCAAGATCTCTTAAAGTGTGGGATCATCTCGACTGTTCACCCTTCTTGTTCTTTTTCCGCGTTATTATTGCAGACAATTTCCAGAACTTTCTAACCGCAGAGCCACGCAATCGGACAGGGATCTGCAGAGCCCACGCAGTCGGACAGGGATATAACTGTATCTCGTAGAGCCCGGGCAATCGGATAGGGATCCGCAGAGCCCACACAGTCGGACAGGGATATAACTCGTAGCCCGCAGAGCCCACGCAGTTGGATAGCCGGTACAATGCAGGCTTCTCGTTGACTCAGTGTGTCACTCAGGGGAATACGCACAACCCCACACGCCTGCTGTTTTATGGAAGACCCGTGGGGCCAGATGGTTAGCAAAATTTGTGGGTGTTACAAGTCTCGTGTTGGCTCTGATACCAAATGAAGAGAATACTTCTTGATAAACAAAAATATATATATATTTTATTAAATACTGAATTGACAGATGATGATTGATTACAATGGGGTTCCTGGCTTATATACTGCCAATGGGCACCCTTTGGGAAAGGGCATGATTTTATGATCGTGCCCTTTCATCTAACTAACCCTAAAATTAATTAATTTTTACATAACACAATTCGCCCTTGGTTTTGCAGGGAAATCCTTTGTAAATTTATTTTTGGGCCCCCCGACAATTTTACACTATCAACACTCTTTCAAGGTTCACACATTCAAGAATTGCGATCCTCCGATCACCGATTTGCCAATCTACTTGATGTTACGATGTGCTGACCATTGATCTCTGATATTGCGACCTCCGATATCGCAACTCTGACATGCGATACACCAATGTGCTTGTAGTTATGATTTGCGATCATTGATTGCTAATATGCCTGACTGCTGGGACCTCCGATATTCTATGCTGCTAGACCTCCAATATATCAGAGCTCTTATATTTGATGTGCCGATATGCCATGTTGCGGTACCTTTGATTGCGATTGCCAATTTCGCACTTCTGTCATGTGATACGCCGATGTGCTATGTTGCTGAACCTCCGATATGCAATCTCCGATATCGGATTTCTGACATTCCTTCTTTCCTTGAGGCTTTAATCTTTTAACTTCAGAAGAACATAACTTTTGATCCAGGAGCTCATTTTTGAACTTCCATATATCGTTGGAAAGCTTGTTTAGAGCACTTTCCAATAGAGAGGGTCCGATTTAGATTTTGACTGCGTCTGAGGCTTGGGACACTACAAACTTCTCAACTCTTTTGTACTCTTTTGACAGTGGAAAACATATTTTGTAGTAGGTGACAACACCTTCCTTTATAGATTGCATACACCTTCCTTTATACCTTTGTGGTTTTAGCAACCCATGGTAATTGCCCATGGTGTTTATAAGATAAAGAAGACCAAAAGAAATACAAATATCTCTTTCCATGTATGTTAGGTTTTATCCTTTTACATGGAAGCAATTTTCCTAGCTATATATACAAGACCCTCATTGTATTCAATCATATCACTTGCACATTCAAACATATTATACATAAATATTATTTATCCTATGGTGGATATTCCTATATTCCAGATATTCTAAATATTCTATGTGATAATGAACTCTATGTGAGTGGTCTTGTAATGCATGCATCATTCTTAATTTCTTTTTCTCCAATAATATCCTTTAAGTTCTAGAAGTCCTCTAAGACTCTTGGTGTTCTTAAGAATAGGCCATTTGTAATAGTTTGGATCTTTTCAAGGTCCACCTTAATTCCTTACTTTGAAACAATACGACCCTTAACTCCTTGTCTAAAAAGTGCATGTGAAAGGTAAAAGGGAACTTTTCCAAATATCTATAAAACTACATGTAAGAAAAGGAAGAGTACAAAAGATAATCTTGATTCATCATTAATTGCCATTGGTGGTTTACAAGCTCGTGGTTTTAGCAACCCATGGTAATTTCCCATGGTGTTTATAAGATAAAGAAAACCAAAAGAAATACAAATATCTCTTTTCGTGTATGTTAGGTTTTATCCTTTTACATGGAAGAAATTGTCCTAGCTATATAAATAAGACCCTCATTGTATTCAATCATATCACTTGCACATTCAAACATTTTATATATAAATATTATTTATCATATGACGAATATTCTTATATACTAGGTATTTAAAATATTTTGCATGAAAATGAACTTTGTTCATATCATTTGGTATCAAAGCTTCTTTCTCTGATCCAACCATTGGTCACATAAAATTTTTGGGGTCTCCCTATTCTCTAGGTCCTTGACAACATTTAGGCTTTTGGCCACTCTAATTCTTGTAATTAAGAAAAAAGAAGTAAAAGGTAAAAGACCTGCAAAAAATTCTAGCGTTGTGGAAAAAATAAATTCATATATTCCTATATTCCAGACATTCTAAATATTCTCTGTGATAATGAACTTTATGTGAGTTTTCCTGTAATGCGTGCATCATTCTTAATTTTTTTTCTCCAATAATATCCTTTGAGTTCTAGAAGTCCTCTAATACTCTTGATGTTAATAAGAATAGGCCATTTGTAATAGTTTGGATCTTTTCAAGGTCCACCTTAACTCCTTCCATTGAAACAATACGACCCGAATACTTGTTTACTAGAAACATATTTGGATCTTTTTACATGCAATTGATTGTTCGCAAGAATTTGTAGAACTTTATCCACATGTTTTATGTGGTCTTCCCATGATTTTCTATAGATAAGTATATAATCAAAGAAAACCAACACAAACTTTCTAAGATGGGGTTGAAAAATCTTGTTTATAAGGCCTTAATAAGGAGAATTGGTGAATCCAAATGGCATGACCAAGAACTCGTAGTGCCCTTTATGTCATATAAAAGTTTTTTCATGAATGTCTTATTTTCTTAATCTAATTTGGTGATATCTTGATTTAAGATCAACCTTTGTAAAATAAACCTCTACATGAAGCTCATCTAATAGCTCATCAATATTTCGGATAGGGAATTTATCCTTGATGGCGATTTTGTTTAGATCTCTATAATTAGGAGACATCCTCCAAGAATTATCTTTTGTTGTTGTTATTGTTGTTTTTTTTGTTTTTGTTTTTTTTTCTTTTAGCATCATTGTTGGAGCTAAAAATGAATTCCTATGAGGTTGAATAATATGGGAATATAACGTGTCTTGTACCATTTTCTCAATCTCCCCCTTTTCCTAATGAGGATATCTATAAGGCCTTTCATTAGGAGTACTTCCAAATATTGGTTTAATTTGATGTACATTATCTTTGGATGGAGGTAGACCTTTAGGAATTTCCTGGAAGATGCTATAGTTCTTTTCCAAGGTGCATTTTAATTTTTAGGGAATATTCTCATCCTCTTGCTTAACTTCCATAGAATACAAGTTAACCAGAAGTCCCTTGCTACCCTTTTTTAAGAGCTTTTCTATTCTATGAGAGCTAATGACTTGAGAAGGTCTAGATTTTAACCCTCTGAATTCATACTGAATTCCTTCCAATTCAATTCTTATGAATAATTCCTTATAGCTTGTAGAAATTTTATCTAATGTTCTCAATAACTGAATCCTTAGAGAAACCTCTGTTAGAAAACCAGAAAGGTAGAAAGATTTTCTTATACTTGATAATTACTTTTGATGTCCTTGACTTCTTATTAAGTCTTCTCTATATTTCTTTCTTTCGTTCATCAAGCAATTACCAAAGCAAAAGCACATAAAACAATGGACACCAGATATAGGCACTATGCCAGGGCAAAACCCCCCTCGAGGGGAAAACCTAGTAAAAAATTCTCTTCCTTTCAAAAGTATTCTTTGAGACTCTTCACCCTTAGACAAAGACCAGACCTTCCCTCCACACCAAGTTAGCCTCCCAGATCTTCGACCTCTTTTCTAGCAACTTTGACTATGTAGCAACTTCTGGCATCAGGCAACTTCCGGCATCAGGCAGCTTCCTGCATCAACAAAACTTGGAAGACTTTGATCTCCCAAACTAGTGCACAAAAGAAAGAGATAGAGGCACAAAAATTCCGTTTTCCTTCTTCTCCTTAGACTCCACCCAACTCGCACTTCCTTCCCCTTCTTCTACTACTTCGCACGTCTTCTAGCTTCAAGAGATGTCGAACTCTCTTGTGTGAGTGTGAGTGCTCCAAATGAATTCGACTTGCTTCTATTTATAAGCATCAAGGGAGGTCAAATTGATGTTCTCTGGTTGACATGATCTCTTCTAGGTCGACTTGATGTGGAGGATACATAAATTACATTTGACTCAATACTTAACCCTTTTACATGATTCAAAAGCCCAAGAAGGGTCTCTTTAAAAGTACAATGACTCTATTGACTCAGAATAAATCCTAGAAGTCCTCAATGGGGACTTTGACCTAAAACATGGTGACCTAAGCATGAAACCCATGCTTTAATAAGTCACGCTAATAATACTAATAATTCTTTTCTTTATTATTTTGACAAGTACATTACAAGATGACTAAAATACATTTAATGAAGACTGAACCTAGTTACATTTTCCAACACTCTCTTTTAACTAGGGAGGTATTCATCATATACAAGTACAAGGAATATCTCAACTATATGAACCATGAAGAACTTTAGGCACCGCAATGCCATGGACTAGATTCCTAACTAGGGCAATCTATCCATTTGTCTCTCAACAATTTAGGCACTGCAATGCCACATACTAGATTCCTAACCAAGGCAATCTATCTGGGTGGGACTAAGATGGACTCAAGCTTTAGGCCTCTCTAAGTACCATCAGGCTTACTTGCTAACCACCAACCCAAAGATCATGTGTGTATCCAAAAACAGAGTTCTATAATCAACACCACCTTTTCCAACTTTGGAACCTAGACATAAACACAATGTGCCGACCAAATGTCCTCCCAGGAAATGCTTCACTCACGAAGCCTCAACACTCCTTGAACTAACAGATTAAGGATAATCAATCTCTCCCAATCAAACTGATTGGTAACCAACATGCTATCAAAACCTTCGAGAGATTCGTCTATACAAACACAACCCCAATCACTAATATACTTTCATATGTACATAATCAAATACAAACCTCTGGGGTATTGATGTTGCTTCTCAACTTTTCATAGTAGGACTATCAACTGAATTTCTGACAGAAGATTCCTCAATCATACACTTTCCTTTCCTACTTCTCATGCAACAACATATCCTTCGAAATTCATTCTTCAATCAAAACCAAGCTATGCCCTCCCTCTCAACTAGGGAGTATCTCTTTATCCAGACTCCCTTTTAATCTTAGGGAGATCTCTTCTATTCAAGCTTCCTCAGGGAGATCAACTTCTTCTTTCCTTCATTAGAGGATCTTTCGTGCCTTCCAACCATTTCATTAGAGTTATCATCTGCATCATGCTTATTATATCAACAAACAACTTCACCATATTGAAAATTGTGTCCCTGCACAACTTAGATAGCAAGTACAACCAAATCTATAGAAGCATGAAGTTAGCCATATTAGAATCACAGAAGCATCTCACCTTCATACATATCAGATACCCAAACTTAATTTCAAACAAGAGACATATACTCTTCAACATCTTGCTAGGGATTTTGTCATAAACCCTAGACTACTTCATAACAACTTTCATTCCATCTAGGGTTTCAATGTTTCTTTCAAAGGTGTGACATACCCTACTACAACATATAGCAAAGCCTAGAAACAATTCAAACAAATAAAGATCTACAAGGCATCTAACAACTTTCAAAATTCATGTTAGATTTTCTACTAGGGTTTCATACAAATCCTAGATTTCATACAAGAGAATCAATCAAAACTAATCACAACTTAATCATTAACACGACGAACTTCCATAAGGGTTAGTTGCAAACCCTAGATTTTCAATCAAACATCAATTCCAACTAAAACTCAGATCTCAACAATCTTACACAAATCTCTAATTGTTATATAGTCATCATTCATCAGATATTTTCACTTCTACTAAGGTTTAACTCCAAAACCCTAGAATTTCATTTTCACAACCTCAACAATCATTATATAAATAGATCTCAGATTGTTATATCCCTCGTACTAGAGAATTTAACTACTACTAGGGTTTAGCTGCAAAACCCTAGATTTCTAAATATCATCATCTTAGAATCTTAGACAAGGATTTATATTAAATCCTAAGACTTATGACCATCAATAATTAGGTCAACACACATATTGAGGAATTCATTATCATGCATAAGCATATCATATGTCAGACAACATTAATACATTAGACATATACCGACCTAGACCAAGCTAGGGTTTCGACCAAATGTACACATATATATACCTATGGCTTCATTCCTAGGATCTTATGTAACAAGGGTTTTGCTTATAGGCTCAACTAAACCCTAAAGATCTAGGGTTTCATAACTTAGAAAAGCAAACCCTACTATTCCAAAATTTCAAAGGTCCGGGATCTCAGACAAACATCATTCAACCCTAACAAGTTAAGATTTCAGGATGATACTGAAATCCCAGACAGAATATCATGAACAGGAACTTCAAAATAGCATTTCACAATTGTTAAAATTTCTGTTTTCCCACCCCGGTTTTCAGTTTCTCCTTATTTCTCCCATGTAGTTAAATGCCCTTTCCCATAACCATACATTCAACAAGCTGGAAAAAATAAATTTGCTGAAAACACAAATTCTGGAAAATTTACAGAATGCTGGAAATTGCAGAAATAAAAATCAGCAGTAATAAACAGCCATTAAAACACATTAAAACACTGATATTTTTTGTCAACGTGACCCTGGAAAAACCCCCTACAACTCTTGGGGAAAACCAGTTTGAGAGCTCTTCTTTATTTCTGAAAAATGTCTTTTTACAGCAAGAAAATTTCAGCAATAAATTACAGCAAAATAATTTTTTCAGCAAGCAAACTTATTCGTTTTCAGCCCAACGGACCACCTGAAAACTTCTCAGTTTTCAGCAAAAAATCAGTTTTTTTTTTCTGCTTGTTCTTGCTGCTGTTCTACTTGTCTTTCTGCTGTTCTGATTTTGCTGAAGAGCTGCCTGGTATGTGTGCCAAACTGCTGCCTCTTTCTCCTTCTTGTCCAGAAATCTCCCTTGCTCTCTTGCTCTCCTTCTCCCAATCTGCTCATGAAAGAATGAATGATCTTTTCCTCTTTTTCCTCCTTTAATATAATTCCAAGTGACTTTTGGGTGATCCAAGTGACTTTTGGGTGATCTCTAAATCCAATGGCTGAAATAGATTTAGATCAATGGCTGAGATTAAATGCACATTTAAATCTCACTTTCTATTTTTTAATTCACCCACTTTAATAAAGACCCACTTAGTCATTTATTTCCAAAGTCACTTTTTTCCTTTCTAATTTTTCATTGATTTTATAAAAGTCACTTTAAAATTAGACTTAGTAACTTTATCACTTAAAGTCACTTTTAAATTAGATTTTAACTTTATAAAAATTATAAAGTCACTTTAGGAGAAAAATTAAAATCTTTTGGACACTTTTCCCTAGGCCAAAGATCAAAGCCTAAGGGAACCACCTGTCCTCCGGTACCAAATTTCAACACTCCCTCTTACCGAGGAAGGTGTTCCTCACCACACCCATCTTGTCTCTGAAGTAAACATGCTTGCCCCGTGGTAAGGCTTTGGTAAGAATGTTTGCTACCTGCTCATCAGTGGAAATATACTCAAGCTTCACAGCTCCCTTCTGAACATAGTCTCTGATGAAATGATATCTGATCCCGATATGCTTTGACCTGTCATGAAATACTGGATTCTCCGTGAGTTAAATGCAACTCTGATTATCACAGTAAATCACTGAAGGTCTCAACGGCTGACCAAATAAGCCAAACAACATCTTGCGAAGCCAGATGGCCTCACAACTAGCTAGACTGGCTGCCATATACTATGCTTCCGCTGAACTCAATGCTACTGACTGCTGCTTCCGGCTGAACCATGACACAACTGTTGAACCCAACCCAAAACAACACCCTGAAGTGCTCTTCCTATCAGAAGCACAACCTGCCCAATCAAGATCAGTGTATCCTACCAATCTCACTCCATCTCCCTGCCTGTAGTCCAGACCATAATCCACTGTCCCCTGCAAGTACCGCAAAATGTGTTTTGCAGCCACCCAGTGAACCTTCCTAGGCTCACAGATAAACTGACTCATCGTGTTGACTGCAAAACAGATATCTGGTCTAGTGTTGACCAAATACATCAAGGAACCAATCAGCTGCCTGTACAATGTGGGATCCACCAACTCGGAATCCGAAGCATGAAGCTTCTTCGAGTTGGTGATCATCGGTGTCCACATGGGTCTACAATCCTCCATGTGGAATCTGCTAAGGATGTCCTCAATATACTTCCCCTGCCCCAGGAAGAAATGCCCCTCCTCCTGCCACACCTCCAAACCCAAAAAGTAATGCATCAAGCCAATGTCCTTCATCTTAAACTCCGTCGCAAGATCTCTCTTGCAGTGCTCTATGAGTCTCTCTGCACCTGTAATGACCAAGTCATCCACATACAACACCAGAATGAGAGGCTCCTCACCTATCACAATAAAGTAAAGGTTCGGATATGCCTCACTCTTTGTGAAACCCATCCCCTGCAAATAAGTATCTATCCTGGAGTACCAAGCTCTGGGAGCTTGCTTCAGGCCATAAAGGGCCTTCTTCAGTCTGCATACATGGGAATCCTTCCCATGCACCTCAAAGCCCTGTGGCTGCTCAATGTACACCTCCTCCTGTATGAAGCCATTGAGAAATGCGGTCTTCACATCCATCTGGTGGATCTTCCAACCCATCTCTGCTGCTATCGATATAATGGAGCGAATCGAAGTATATCGAGTCACGAGAGTGAAGGTCTCCTCATAATCAACTCCCTCTACGTGGGAGAACCCTCTAGCCACAAACCTCGCTTTGAATTTCT
>APFE030602661.1:457-15042 GCA_000404065.3 Pinus taeda | reverse complement strand
TTATCATACAAGGTGGAAATACATAGGAATTATACAAAGCCTTAGCTCTCATAGCTAGCCAACTCTCAGTACAATCCTTGCAAATTCTCATAGGCGATCTTGGCTTCTCTCAAGCCTTCCTCTCTGCCCTCCAAGCTCCTATTTCCTTGCGCTATTCGTCTAGGATGATTCTCACCTCACCAAGTGGAACACTTTTGATCTCACACACTGTCAGAACTATGCAATCCTCAAGGAATTGATTCCTTGACTGCATGCATGAGTTTTATTTATAAGAAAACACATGCAACTGATAGTACATTGTCCTTAACTTTAATCTCAACTGGTTCTTTCTCATAATAGATATGCATGAGTTTCTGATGAGGGAATCTTCAGTTAACTGGAGTACACTAGTTGAGTGCATGCATGCATCAACTGACTGTTAACTCTCTATTAGTTCCCCAAACAGTTTGGAACTAATTTAACTAGACTTAACTTAGTAAACTGAGTTAACTAATTACAACTCAAGTATAACTCAATCTTATCTCCTTAATTTAAGGGATAACTCTTGCATGACTTCAGAAAGACTTCTAACTTGAATTTCTCCAACTAATTAAGTCAAAATAACTTAATTAATTATTTCCAACTAGCTGTTAAGACTAAATTCGATTTTAATTCACAATTTAATCCAAGGATAAATTAAATTGGAATATTCTTTTTATCACATTTCAACACTCCCTCTCAACAAGAAATGGATTATTTGCCACCCCGATCCTATCTCTATGGAACTCGAATTTAAAATTTGACAATGCCTTTGTCAAAATGTCAGCATCTTGCTCCTTTGTCAAAATATATTTCAGCAACATGATCCTCCTATCATCAGCAGCTTTATTTACCTTGTAAAGCCAATGGGACCTCACAATTGACTTGTTTTCTGGCCTCAGAACCATGTCCCAAACATTGTTACGAACTATGGAGTCGTACTCCTCCACCATAGTATCAACCCAAATTAGTTGTTGCACTACTTCTTCAAAGGAAGATGGCTCGGTCTCAACACATTCCCCAACAAGGGCCATGTATAAAGTGTACCTCTGAGGTGACCTCCTCTGTCTGTGCTGAGAAAATGGTGCTCCCACATTCTCTCTCGCATCCTCCAACAATCTGTCAGTTTCTCTTGTGCACTTCTGTCCATCTCTAGAAGACTCTGCTTGAGTGGATGTCTCCACTCCTGGAACCTTTGCATGCGGCTGCTCCACATCAGTCTGAGGCTCCTCCTCCTTAGGAACCAACAATTCCTCCATAGCCTTTAGTTGGAGCTCCCTCCCAAGGGAAACTCGCATGGCCTTCTGCTCATCAAACTTGAGATCTTTGCGAACCACTTTCCTCCGACTGGTAGTCAAGTACACCCGATAGTTGTGAGGTGCATCAGTGTACCCCACAAATATCCCCAACTCTGTTGTTGGCTCAAGCTTCTTTTATGCATCCTTTGTCACATGGAAATATGCCGATGAGCCAAAGATCCTGAAGTGACCCACATCTAGTCTCTTACCGGAAAAAGCTTCCTCTGGTGTCTTCATCCCAAGTATGTGACGTGGGATTCTATTCTATAAATAGACCACTGTGTTGCATGCCTCAGCCCACAAGTGAAGTGGTAGGCCTTGGTCATGCAGCATTGCCCATGCTACCCCTACAATAGATCTGTTCTTCATCTCGGCCAACCCATTCTACTATGGGTTATGAGGTGCTGTCAACTCTCGTTTAATTCCTTCCACTACATAGAAGTCCTTAAATTCTTGAGAGACATATTCTCCACCATTGTCACTTCTCAAGGCCTTGATCTTCTTCCCTGACTCTTTCTCAACCAAAGCTTTGAACTCACAAAACTTTGTGAAATTTTGGTCCTTCTTCTACATGAAATGAATCCAGCATTTACGAGAATAGTCATCAATGAAAATCACAAAATACCTTTGCTTCACTGTGGATGTCATTGAGAATGGTCCACATACATTAGTATGAACTTGATCTAAGATAGCCTTTGCTCAACTGTCTTGATCATGAAAGGAAGACTTGGTGTACTTTCCAAAGGAGAACCTTTGCATGTGTCAACTTGCTCAAGTTTACCTTTGGGAATTCCTGCAGATATCTGATGCATTATCTTCAAAGCCCCATGATACAAATGGCCCAACTGCTTGTGCCACAACTTGCCAATGTCTTGGCTTTGCACCAATTCTACTTTGGTAGTCAATGTTGCACAATCATCTACCTCTAGTTTATAGAGATTCTTCACCTGAATCCCTATCCTCTTGGTTTGACCGATGGCTTTGTCTTAGGAACACCTTTCCTTTACTAAAGACAACATTGTAGTATCCTCCAACATCATGACCGATACCAAGTTCTTCCTCAGTCCAGGCACATACTTCACATCTGTCAAGGTGATAGGAGCTCCATGCTCCCTCTCAAAAGCAATCGTGCTCACTCCTAAAACACTATACCTTTCGTCGTCACCCATCTCTATGTGCATCTTGAGGTCTTTCTCCTCCAAGGTATTGAATAAACTTTTATTACCGGTCATGTGGAATGAGGCTCCATTATCAATATACAAGACACAACCCATCATCGATGACACCATGCATGCAATGAGGGTAAATTCCATTTCGAACTGAGAGGCTAATGCCACACCTTCTGATCCTTCTGAGGATCCCTTCTTGGACTTCTTCGATGGGAAATTAGTCACATAATGTCCCATCTCATGACAATTAAATCATCTCACTTTAGACTTGTCACCCTTCTTCCTTGCATGAGAAGAATTCGATTTGGAATGGGAAGCCTTCCCCTTCCCTTTCCTTGCCTTACTTGCTAAGGCCAGATTTTCTTCATCGTCATCCTTAGATGAAGAACCATCGCATGTGTGCCTCCTGATCTCCTCCTGCATGAGATCCAACCACATTCATTCCCAATCCAGCAGTTTCTCCCTTCCATTCATAGAGTCGTGGTAAGTATTCCAGCTCTTTGGATGGACAAGAAGAGTGAGGCTCACCATACCATCATCGGCAGTAGTTATTCCCATGTTGCCAATCTCATCTCTACAGGTGGTGAGCTTGTTTAGATATGTGGAAATAGTATCTCCCTTCTCCATCTTGATTCTTCATCTTATCCTTGAGCCCTAATTTCCTATGGTCGCTACTATTCTGGTAGAGGTCCTTCAATGTCCTCCACATTGAAAATGGAGTATCCTTCCCATGGAGACTCGAAATAATATGGTCTTGAACTCCCTTAAGGATGATTCGTCTCACCTTCACCACACACTTCTTCCACTCAGCCAACTCGTGTGCATTAGTTGAAGCTGGCTTTGGGATTTCTTGATCAATGAAATCCTTCAAGCCATTTTCTTCTAATACAACCTCCACTCTATCTTTCCATGTTATGTAATTCAAGCTACCTTCCAAGGCATACTCGAGTCTCAAGCCATAGAACGCCATTGGCCAACCTTGAAGATATGAATTCAATTTGCACCTGCAACCCTGAACTTCAAACATCGAATTCTCTTCTCAATATATTGTTCACAGCTCCAATAAACTTGGCTCCGATACCATGTAGAAAATTTCTACAAACCCAGCTCTGTTACCATGTAGAAATTTGTTGTGGTAGGTTAACCCAATAATGCAATATAAATCAAAGCAGAATAATATAACCTACCTCTACTATCAACTTGCGGAATCTTAAATATCGATATGAACAATATAACTAGAAGAGGAAGAATCAATGCACAATACACATGAAAATACTTTGGGGAAAGCCTCAACTAAAAACCCCACTATCTGTATTATCATACAAGGTGGAAATACATAGGAATTATATAAAACCTTAGCTCTCACAACTAGCCAACTCTTAGTACAATCCTCACATATGCTCACAGGCAATCTTGGCTTCTCTCAAGCCTTCCTCTCTGCCCTCCAAGCTCCTATTTCCTTGTGTTGTTCCTCTAGGATGATTCTCACCTCACCAAGTGGAACACTTATGACTCACACACTATTAGAACTATGTAATCCTCAAGAAATTGATTCCTTGACTGCATAGTACATTGTCGTTGACTTTAATCTCAACTGGTTCTTTCTCATAATAGACACGCATGAGTTTCTGATGAGGGAATCTTCAGTTAACTGGAGTACACTAGTTGAGTGCATGCATGCATCAACTGATTTTTAACTCTCTATTAGTTCCTCATACAATTTGGAACTAATTTAACTGGACTTAATTCAGTAAACTAAGTTAAATAATTACAATTCAAATATAACTCAATCTTATCTCTTTAATTTAAGGCTTATCTCCTTAATTTAAGGGATAACTCTTGCATGACTTCATAAAGATTTCTAACTTGAATTTCTCCAACTAATTAAGTCAAAATAACTTAATTAATTATTTCCAAGTAGTTGTTAAGACTAAATTCAATTTTAATTCAAGGAAAAATAAAATTGGAATATTCTTGTTTCCAAATTTCAACATCCTTAGCCTCTGTTAGCATTGCTACATGATGATCAACACAGTACTTAATATACCACGCCAGTGCACGATCCTGCAGAGTAGTAACTAACTGCGCCTTCTTTATGTTATCATCAGTGATTTGTTGTGTGGTCCACACAACATTCACAACAAACTAGAACGGATATGTATCTTCGCTTCCTATACCCTTGAAAATTGGAATCTTTATTGAGTTCGACATGTTGAACGGTGGTGGTGGTGGCAGAGGTGTGGGGGAAGGTGTATGTTGTAGAGGTGAAGATGGAGGTGGAGTGGATGGATGATGTATATGTGGAAAACCTTGTCTTATTAGCTAGATAGCACTCCATGGTGAGGCTTGTACCATTCCTTCGTTGTTGCTAGAAGGAGGTCAAATCAACAGGCTATATTGAGGATCTGATTTCTCTCGTTATCTGAAGAGTTTTCCACTTCGCATAGCTCCAAAAATCAAGGAAATGGCATAACCTATTTTTCATACAAGAACATCTTAATCCAAGTATTCATAGATCTGAGATACTTACATCGCAGTCCCTTGAAGAAGCATCATTGTGCTTCACCGTAGCTGACTGAGGTATCAACTCTGAACTATGTAACGAATCCTCCTATATTCCAGTCGAGCTAGTGGTCGACAATGTGCACAATCTTATCTTCAAAGGCTTCTAATCGTCTTACCAACTCTTAGTCCACACTATTGGACCTTCAAGCTTCCACCTTCCTTCCTTGTCTTCCAACTTAGTTATCCACTCGTATAGTTTGATCAGGAAGGTGCAGAAGAAAATTTCATGTATTTCCATATAAAAATATTTGTCCAACCATTGCTCTGACAAGCAAAGATTCCTATTCTCCTATGTTGCGAATTTGTGAATCTTTCTATCCACCCATTTCTCAATTTCCTTCTCGCTCGGATTCCAGTGATGTGAGATCACACATCTCCTTAAGTAGATCCCAGTCCTGGCAATGAAACCATTTGTTGGCTTAGTGGGTCCTGACCCAGGTTCTAAGTTAATTACGCCAAACAAAACTCTACACTACTGTCCCTTTCGGCATCAACCCGCATAGCGCAGGATGAAGTCTCACCCGAAGCAGTACGGGGGGACGCTGGAACCAAGTTTTTGCATCCATATATCAGTGTGATGTCTTTTATTGACCTAGATTGGCCTTCGTGTAGACCTATAAGCCCCTAGCGCTCAATACTGTAACTTCCTTTAAATGGCCTTGAGACAATCACAAAGGTATATGATAGGTCTTTGCAGACCCTTAACAATTGAATCATCCAGTTACACGCATTAGAAAGTAACCGTAGCTCAGATATACTTAAGTATTTAATAAACATAGAAGAATGTATTATAATCCTCGCGATAGTACTTAACATGCATTGCATATAGTTATTAAGACTTATCCCATAAATTCGCGCATCAATAGATCAATATTTGTTCTTCTTTATTGATCTCAATATGGTATTATAGACTCAAAACTACCTTGCGTACTTAGTTGTAGGGGTCTGTGCACTCAGCTATAGAGGCTTTCCCTCCTCTATGAGTCACTTCTCTCCATTATCTTCTATCGACCAATTACATCCATCATCATCAGATTATCATGCCTTAGACTCTCTAAGACACACCTACTTATAAAATCCCATGGTTTGCAGATGATGGGTGGATCTCAAAACCGACTCAACTTTACATAGACAAGGGGCTAAAACCCCTTTTACTCCTAATTACCTACATGCTCTGCATCCACAAATCATGGAGACTTTACATTCTTTTCCCAAAAATTAGATCAAAACTGGGGCTTTTAGCCCCAAAATTGATCTAGGGGGCCCCATCCCAACACCTCATAACTCTTTAACTTCGTTAAATATAATTATTTACATTACATAATGATTGTTTGAATTCCACTAATTACACTTGGAATGTAGCTTTTCATTACATTTGATTACAACAGATATGACCCATGGTAGGGTTGCGACCGAGACAACTCATGACACAACTTGACATGACACTGCTGAAATATACTAGCCGACTATGGTGTCCATGTCAAGTTTTTGTGCTACTAAGTGATAGATGTGTTCTTGGACATGCTTTGTCTTCACCTCCACATAGCTTGGTGTTATGGGGTCTCCAATGGTCTTGGTCTTTGTAAGATGGTTCAATGCATGTACTCCTTTCGCTTGATGCTCGATGTGCTTTGTGCATTCGTGTAGTTGCAAGAAAGTCTTCTAGCATTCACTCCTTCATCTCATTCATCGTCTTGCCATGTTTCATCAATATACCTATTCCTGCAATTCACTCATGGGGGACGACATCAAATCTGAAAATTTCCTAGTCTAGCATGATGCATTATTTTCCGTGTTCAGGTCCAAGTGACCAAGAGGGAGGAAAGAACACTGAAATTGCATAGAGCATAGCTCAAGCTAGGATGAGGAATTTTGGAGCTCAATTTGCACTATTGGTAAAAACTACGAATTGACCACTAGGAGGCAGAATAGGGCAGTGATAGTCACTAGTGTCAGGTGCAAAATGAGACCTTGAGAGGGGAAAATTCTACACATTTTCGAGAGGGAGGACATAGCGGGGTTGCAGAGGGACTATTAGGTAGTTCTGTGTAGTTTCCAGAGGGAAGATATAGCAAGGATGATGGGAACTTCTATGTAGTTTCCCGAGGGAGGATAGAACAAAGTTGCAGAGGGACTACTGGTTAGTTCTCCACATTTTCTGGGAGGAAGACAAGGCAGGGTGCAAGGGCATTGCTGCATAATTTTCAAGGGGAAGATAAGGCAGGCCATTCAGGAGACTAGCTGGGAATTCTATGGATTTTTCTGGAGCAGTGTAAAGCAAGCTAGTAGTGGACCTACCAGACAGGACCCTATAATATTTAGAGACAGTGCAGAGCAAGAAAACAGAGGCCTTACTAGTCATGACTGCGCAGTTTCTGAAAACAATGTCGAGTAGGCAGTAGGAGAAATAGTTAGGCATGTCTGCATAGTTTTCAAGCGAATTTCAGCCCCAGGTCTTAGTGCAGTGCAAGTTTCACAATGGAGAGGGAGGCTTCATAACTGACCTTGAGGGAAGCATAGTTTGGATCAGTCTTGGAGGAAACTTCTGCGCGGTTTTGGGAGGCATACAAGTTTCTCACTTCCAGGATTGTGCAGTGTAGTTGAAACAAAGGACAACCTCAAGTACTGCATAGTTTTGGGCAACATGTCAGGGTCACTAATGGTTGATATTGTGCAGTGCAGCTCAGTCGAGATCTGGTTGAAGGAGGTTGTCTGGTCAAGAAGATTTTTAGGAAAATAGCTAAGTGTTGAAAGTAATTGAATTTGTACAGACTGAGAATGTGATCATACACTTAGCATATTTTGATGATAAGACAGCACATACCAACAAGACAAAACATGTGTTCAGTGAGATTGTCTTATTGCTAAGAACGACAAAAGTGACACTTGAGATAGACCTTCGAACAACCATGATGACACTTGCATGAATGTGCTTACAAGTTTGTGTGTGAGTGTGACTGATGTTCACAGAGAAAAGAAAAATCATGTACACAAGGAAAAACCTTCAAAATCGCCAGAACAAGATCGAAAACATGACAAATCAATCAATATGCAAGAAGATGACCATTGGTCCAATAAGCGACAGGGAGCAAGACACATAGAGGAAACACATGGAATGAATTTCAGTGCTTGCAACCATGCATGTCATTAAAGACAAAATGATATCAGTACTTCAATCTACACTAAGAGATGTGTTGGAATGGGGGCCCCTAAGTCAGTTTTGGGGCAAAAGCCCAAATTTTGAGGTAAAAAGATGTAAAGTCTCCGCAAATTGTGGTCACAGAGCACCTAGCTAGTTAAGAGTCAAAAAGGGTTTTACCCTTCTTTTCTGTAACTTGAGTCAGCTTTTGAATATCTACCCATGGTTCGTGGACCATGGGATTGTATAGATAGGTGTGTCTTAGGGATGTCTAAGGAAATAAAGTAAGAAGTCTATGGGTACAAGCGAAGAAGTCTAGCGCAGAAGTAGAAGTCTTAGAGGAGGGAAAGGCTTTGCAGCTGAGTGCATAGAGGCCTATAGTAGAGTCCGAAGCTTAGGGCATGGACCCCTACAGCTGAGTTCATAGGGAATTTTTGAGTCTGTAAACCTTTGCTAAATATCAATAAAGAATATTGTTACAAAAATTCCTATGTTTAGTCCTATTACTTTTGTTATGCATGAATGCGCTATATGTTGTGATGAATGATGGTTCTATAAAATAATGATGTTTTCATGTGTGACTTTACATGATCTACATTGTTATCTAAGCACAATTAATGTTAAGTGATTACGTGAAGATTATAATGCTTTTCATTAAAGTTATCAAACACTTAAGTAGATCTGAGCAAATAATAGTCTAAGAGTATTCGGTTCAGGGTCTACAAAAGCCAATTGTAGACCTTTGAGGAGGTCTATAGGTTGATTTAAGGAAGTTACAACAATAGGCCGCAGTGGCATAGAGGTCTGCATGAAGGTAGATCTAGGTCACCAAAAGGACATCACACTAATATTTAGGTGTCGAAACTTGGTTCCAGCATCCCCCCATACTACTTCAGGTGAGACTTCAGTCTGCGCACTGAGGGTTGATGCCAAAAGGGCCAGTAGTGTAGGGATTTGTTTGGCACAACTAACTCTGAACTTGGGTTAGGACCCCTAAGCAAACAAATGGTTTCGTTGTTGGGACCAAAATCTTCATAAAGAGATGTGTGATGTCGCATCACTGGAATCTGACCAAGAAGGAAATTGAGAAGTGGTTGGATAGAAAGATCCATGAATTCGTGGCACAAGAAAATATGAATCCATGCCTCACAAAAGAACAGTGGTTGGATAGATATGTATACACAGAAATACATGAAATCTTCTTATGCACCTTCCCGATCAAACTATACGAGTGTGTTATAGACATATCTGGGCACTGCAACCACAATATTATATTTCCATAAACCAAGGGCTTCTAAGTCTCTAAAAGTGTTGTTTTATACCCTAAAGGAACAAGGTCAGCTGATTGCATCATCTCCCAGAAGTTCTCCATGAAAAACTACTTAGAACTGGTCAAAACTGGACCATCTCACCTGCTCCATGGTCAAAGTGCGATGCATCCCACCTAATGCACACAAGGGGTGCGATGCATACTGAAAATCCCTTCCATGGGGTGTGATGGGTGAGAGTAGACAAATGGTAGAGACAGTTTACAAGGTGGATGATCATGGAATCTTCTAGAAACTTCTCCTGTGACACTTGCCTCTCTGAATTCGCCTAGGGATGAGTAAAAAATCATGAAATCTCCAAGTGGAATTGAGAACCATCAAAGAAATGACACTAATCAAAAACCCAGAAGCTGACTCACCCACCTGCAAACATCTATATATGGATCCCTCATGCTAGAGATCCGGAGGCTGGAATTTTGTATCCTGTAAGGAAGTGTTGTTGGTTTCTCTGTGGAACATCATAGTGTTGGGTGATATAGCTTTTCATGAGGTGAAGAAGGGCTTTCATGCTGGGATGATGGCGTTGGGTCAAATCAATGCGTTGTATTCCTCTCTTCTACTACTTCTATCAATAAAGCTATTTGAGTTTTCCTCCATATTCTTGTATGTCTTTGAATCTTGAATTGATATATGCATTTGTATGGTCAATATATATCTAATCCTATACTATTTATGATTATAGATCTCTATGCTTTGATGGTATTATGTTGCTTTGACTCTACAGGTGTTCTTTGAAGCAGGACAAGCGAGGAAGGAGCGACAATGATCTGTGAAAGGGGAGAGGAAACAAGCAAGGAGCTAAGCGAAAGACTAAGGTTGGTACTCTCTACTTCTCTCTCATCTATTTCTCATCAAGGAAAATGCAAGTAACTTTAGTTTGTTTGTTTCTAAGATAGCTACCCATCTTAGTGGGACTAGTAGCTTTGAATGGACACTAGTTTTCCCAATAACAAAAAGGAAACTCCGCTGGGGAGCAAATAGCTTGTTTGCTTGTTTCTAGTTTGTTTGCTTTATAAACTACTGAGGGAGCTTGAAGTTAAGCCAGCTAACCTTCGAACTGCTTTTGTTATGCAACTACAAAGTAGATAAATGTTGCTTCATTCAATCTCTAGGTTAGTTTATGAATTAAGCATCTGACTTGCAAACATCCTAAGTGCTCTGATGGTGGCTCAAGTAACCTCATTAGATCAGCCCCTATGTTTTGTATTTACTGGCTAACATTAGCTTAGCCTAAATCCCTGAACTAAGCTACGAACTGTGACAAAAAACCAAGCCCAGTCTCATCTCTAGACCATCGCACTACCTCCTTTTGATAGTCTGGATGCATCGCACCTCTTGTTTGTTGTAGGTGAGATGCATCCCTGTTTACCTGTGTTATAGGTGCGATGATCAGATAAGACTGTTTCTGCCTCCAGATTTTGGTTTTTTCTTCATTGTCTTCAGCTTTATTCAAGAGTTTTGATGTCTATGATCAGTATAACACTATTGAAACTCCCTTCCTTTGCATTATTCAACTTCCATTGTACAAAGAATTGTGAATGTTTTTATGTATTTCTCGCCATTTACAGTTCTCCTTTACAAATAATAGCTTAATCGAATTGTCGTCTTTTGATTTGAAAGTGTCGCAAGTGTCGTTTTCAGTCAAAGAAAAGAATCCTTCTCTTTTTGATAGTCAATTACACTATTACTCTTGTATTTGATTTGAATTAATAGTATTTCAAGTGTTGAAAGCATTTTTCAATTTAAAATCGCAAAGTGTTGTCCTTGTCTTCCTTTTGTCTTTTCAAAAGAAAATTGTTAGTACTATCGCTTTGAAAGAAAAGATAGTTCAGATTTGTACTTAGCATTCTTTTTATCATTCACGCATTAAGAAAGAGGAAAACAAATACATGCATGTGCATTTACATTTAGATTTCTTGTGGAGATTGATTTAGGACAGTGCATTTTAGTGTGTTCTCTCTACTCTATGTTGAAATAATTTTGCTTATCTTTCCTTAGTAGCTAGGATTTTCATTGCAAAAAGAGAAATAAACGACTTTTTATCATCTTATATTACATATTTAGGAGTTGTATATATACATCACGCGGTGAACCTTAAAGGAAAACTTCCTAAGAAATATCAACTGTAAAATAAATTTCAATGAACATAAAAATGCTTTGGAACCTAACTCACAACATTTAGAAGTCTAGGCTAGAGATGTATTCTAGTGTCATAAAGCCTGGTAACTATCGTTTTCATCGTAGGTTGGGTGATTCCTCCTCTTTGAGACTGGTGGGCTCCAGTATTGCAGCAATAATGTTGTAACTCCTAGGGCTCCGTTCTTTACTTTTATCAACCCAGTAGTTTGTAACAAACTTGGAAGCAACGATGATATATGCACAAGTACTAGCTCTTGACGTGGCTGTCACTTGATTAGCTGGCACAAGTCTGCTAGGAGCTTAAGAAAAATTCTATGAGCTCTTAGAAGAATCTTTTAATTGATCAATGAAAGCTAACTCAAAGGGGGCTAATCTACTTGCAAAAAGAAACTAAAAGCGGAAAGGAAATGCAAACCCTAGCAAACCCTAGTTTTACCAACTAACCCTATCGGTGCAAGAAAAGAGATGAAAGCAGTGGAAATGTATGCCATTGACTTTTAGAAAGGTAAAATGCATGTGACTAAGCTACTTCTGAAGTGAAATTTGAAAAGGAACATCTTTTTGTACTTTTGAATAATCTTGTAGAATTATTATGCATGTGTTTTAACTATTTTTTGACTGTGTAGAGGTTGTTGATGAAAGGAAATGGAGTAGGCTCTTGCAGAAGGTTGGGAAGGTGAGAAGAGGGCCTAAGGGGTCCCTAGCACCCTTCCAGAGAGTTTCACAGTGATTGGATCTCAAGAAACCGCTTTCGTGAGCTTCTACAAGAAGTCTGCAGGGGTTCTACAAGATGTATTGTAGCTTCTACAGGATGTTTTGTAGCTTCTACAGGATGTTTCGAAAAGATGATTTTGGAGAGTTGATGGAGGAAAAATGGTGGGAAAGTGGAAATGGAGGTTGGATAAGGATGTTAAGGGGTCTAGGACTTGGTGAATGAGGCTAATGAGCGATTAAGGTGATTGGATTTGTTCGAGGATGGAGGGAGCAATGATGCACATTAGGGAAAAGTGGGAAAATGTGGCAAATGTGTAGAAATTTTGAATAATTTAACACATATTCAACAGAGATTATCCTGATCATGTACTATTGTGGAAAACATACACAATACATAAGCTCCTCTACGTTGATCATCAATATAGCAGCATCAATAACAATAAAACATCAAGAGCATTCACACATTAACACAGTATGTATCCCGGGGAAAGCATCTCGCTAAAAACCCCAACTATCTGTATATTAATGATTGAGTCATGTAACATTACACAGCATAATACTTCTCACAAGTATCTCCACCTCTGTTACACACAATACAGCTCAGATCTGAATCAATCACTGGCTCAAATCTCTTTCGCTGCTTGCCTGCCTCTGCTGCTCAATACCTGCTGAGAACTGATGATAATTCCAAGCGACCTCGTATTTACTTGGCTAAATCATGTGAGCACAAGCTACAATGTGGGTAAATACGTGGGCAAACTCATTGGCATACTCAATCCCTTGATTGTGCAAGATCTGGTGCACAACTATAGTCACAACTGATAGCAATCTGATTCTCTAACACCTGTCCCTGCTGAACTGAACATGCACTGACATGCAACTGAGTTAACTGATGTATTCATTAGTTGTATTATGAGTTAATAACTTGTGAATTAATTAATAACTAATTCACCCAACTCATCTCTAGTCTATTTTCCAGTTAGACTAAATACAACCAGTTTAACAAAGCTAAACTGAACACAACTCCATCAACTGCTCCTCCAGTCCACTAAACTCAACTCACTTGAGTTCTAACTGAAGTCCTGCATGCAAATATTAGTCATCCCATAGTTAACCACGTATTTCCTTCTGGGATCTGCATGTACCACATCCGTAGCTCATCCTGAAGTGCTCCAAGAGAATAAGACAAAGTTTATAGTCTAAATATTATTATGAGCTAATGATATTTGACTGTTCTATTTTTAGACTGAGCAGTCACTCCGCTGTGGTCTAAAAATAGAAGTCTGTCTATTTTTTCCAACTTGATCAATTATCCATAAATAGCAACCTGCAATCCATAGACATGATCCATATGTCTAAAAATAGACATAGTCTAAAAATAGAATTGCGCCAAAAATAGCCTGCGGGCCCACTTAGTGAAGGCGACTCTTTTCACTAAGCTCCATCATCTTGTTGCAATCTCAACACTCCCTCTCGACAAGATATGGATTATCAGCAACCCTATCCTGCCTCGGTGGTACTCGAATTTGCTCCTGGTGAGAGACTTCGTAAGAATATCAGCATCCTGATCCTCCGTTGGAATGTACGAAAGTAACATGATCCTCCACTGCACACAATCTCTGATATGATGGTACCTGATGTCCGTTGGGCTCCCTGCCCAATCTGCATCCGTGAAGCCACATAGCTTCACCTCATCCTCCTGTCTGTACCACAAACCATATCCTGATGTGCCTCTCAAGTAGCACAATACATACTTGCCCGTCTTCCAGAAGAGCTTGGTAGGCTTAACCATAGCTTGTGAAAGCTGGTTAACTGCATAGCATATATTAGGTCGTGTATTGACCAAATACATCAGCGACCCCACCAACTGTCTATAAACAGTGGCATCCACTTCTTCTCCCGAAGTGGCATCCTCCTTCCTCCAACCTTTTAGGAAGGAACGCAGTCTTCACATCCAACTGATGAATGTGCCATCCCATCTGCGCTGAGAGAGCAAGAATCGTCCGTATGGAAGAATACCTTGCGACAGGTGCAAAGGTCTCCTCATAATCGATCCCCTCAATCTATGAAAAGCCTCGGGCAACAAATATTGCCTTGTACTTCTCCACACTCCCCTCAGCTGCCTGCTTAACTTTGTAGATCCATCTCGAACCCACCACTGATTTTCCTTCCGGTCTAGGAACAATCTCCCATGCACTGTTTCTGACAATAGAAT
>APFE030602659.1:80043-107284 GCA_000404065.3 Pinus taeda | reverse complement strand
TTACATCATTACCCATGTACACAACACCATCATCAATTGATCTATATTTTTTAAACCAATCTTTATGTATACACATGTGGTTAGATGCCCCGAAATCTAACAACCAATGTTGATCATGTTTTGAAGCATTAACAGACAATACCTCATCACTCATACCTGAAACTGAACCTGTATCTATGGTATTGGCTTCCTTCTTTTCTATCGAAGAGCCCTCTTTATCAGCCTGCTTTCACTTCCAACAATCCTTTTTCAGATGTCCAGCCTTGCCACAATGCCAGCACTTCGCCTTGGGCTTCTTTCCTTTGGACTTCGAACGAGAGTCGCTATGCTTTCCACCGGAGTGTCTCTCTCGTGAGCAACCTCTGGCCATCATTACCTCTGATGTTGAGGTGTCTGCATTCGACCTCTTCCTCATCTCCTCAGCCAACAAGGCTCCAACAACATCGTCAAACTCAAGAATATCTGATGTACTAAAACTTATGGAAGTAACAAAATGATCCCAGGATTCAGGTAAAGAACATAATAAAGTTATCGCCTTATCCTCTAAATCAAATTTTACATCTAGACTGTTTAATTGCACCAACAAGGTATTAAAAACATTCAGGTGATCAGCAATTGAGGTACCTTCTTTCATCCGCAAACCATAAAGCTGCCGTTTCAGGAGAATTCGATTTGTCAAAGATTTCGTCATGTAGAGCTTCTCAAGCTTCGACCATAGGCCTGCGGCGGTTTTCTCTGACACAATGTTGAACAGAACATCGTCCGCCAGACATAACCGAATTCCGCTCAGAGCTCTATCATCCATCTCATCCCATTCATCCTCCGTCATGGAAGGAGGCCTTTTGTTTTTCCCCAACAATGCTTTCGCCACACCTTGTTGAACCAGCAGATCGTGCATCTTCACCTTCCAGATCTCAAAATTATTCTTGCCATTAAATTTATCAATTTCGAACCGGGCACTTTGAGTTTTCGCCATTTGTATCAACAAAAAACACAATAATCTCCAATATCCAACCAGCAATAAAAAAAAATTGCCTTTGCCTTTGATTTTACACAAAAAATCTGCCTATGCCTTTCAAAATTGTCTTTTGCACTTCACAAATTTTTTTTCTTGTTTGCTCTTCACAAAAAAAAAATTCTTATTTACACTTGTTGTTTTTTATTTGCACCGCTCAATTCCAAAAAAAAAGCGTGTTTATCAATTTTCCTTTCTAGTCTCAATCATGGACCCTAGTCTTGAAAATCAACGGAATTTATAAAACTGTGCTTCTATTAAACTGCGCCTTTAAAAAAAAAAAAAAATGGAAGTTATAAAACTGCCTTCTATTAAATTGCGGTTTTTAAATGCATAGCAAACAAATAGACTGCCCCCTGCGTTTTTTTATAACTGCGCTGTTCCATGTAAAAACTTGAACGCTGCCAACGAAACTCAAAAAAACGGAGTCACTGTTTTGTTTTAAAACAAACAATGGAATAACGGGCACCGCTATTGTAAGGAATTACGTCATACATAATCCGAGCTATATTCATTACACATTTCCTCAAAATCAACATAAAGCGTATTTTCTATATTCCTTGATGGAAGAATCAGTCTCTTTGAATGTTTAATTGTCAAGCACTTTCTACCATAAGCCAAAATTCATCGATTGAGAGAGAATACGTACTCACAGGGGAGATTGCTCGGATTTAAATAAAGGATCCCTTAACGGAGAGACGTTATGTATGACTGTAAAATGCTTCACACGAAAGTTGATCAGAAATTTAAATACCAGGTACACACGCTCCAGCTCCAGCTCCACGCGTGCGTAGCGCTCTCCGCAACCTCAATCAAAACACGCACCAGCAGCGATGTACAGGCCTCCACGCAATCTGAACAGAATCGGTTCTCGGCTTCCAGCAACAGCGCGCAGGTTCACACTGATTCACACGCACGCAGCGCCTCCAGGCAGCAAATAAACGACCTCAGCTTGCACCTCCAGTATGCAAGTCCAATCTTGCCTCCAACATGCTCTGATACCAATTTTTGGATCAGGTGCACAGCTAAATTAATTAAACACATAGCAGAATAAATCAACAAGCAAATAAGGCACAATTTTAACGTGGTTCACCCAACTAATCTGGGCTACGTCCACCAAACATAGGCATCAGGAATATATTAATCAAATTAGGAGATTACATCAATGAAACTCTCACACTCACACCTAGCTATCCGTATGACAACCTATTTTATAGCAGAGAGAACCTAACTGCTCTCACATCAAATTTAGGATGCATTAATTTGCTCCCAACAACCTGGAGATAATTAGCAACAGATTTTCTATTGTTGTCACACACTGGGATTTTGTCTATTTTGACTAAAACAGAAAAATCTCAACACATCCCAACCCACTGTAAGCAAGAGCAAGGAGAAAATAAAGTAGAAGTGGAAAGACAGGAAGGCTAACACTGCACACAAAATCAAAGCTTCATGCACTCACTGTAAAAAGGATGGGCATGATGATGGGCATTATTGGATTTTGCATCCAGAGCTAAGACCTAAGAAGTCTGAGGGCAAGAAGAAGAACACTGCTGCAGCTATTTAGAAAGATTTGGGGTCAGACTCGGGAGATGAAACAATCATTGTAGTTACAAGTATAAAAGGTAAGAATTCTAAAGCATCTACTAGTAATTCTGCTCAATCTGTTATTGATGAGGAACATGAGAGAAAATGACATGAGATTTTCCATATTCGAGTTGTTTCCAAAAATCAAAAGATTGATACTTTGTTTGACAGTGGCTCACAAGTAAATCTAATTTCTGAAGCAATTGTAAAGAAATTGGGATTAGCAACTACACCTCACAAGAAACCATACCCATTAGATTGGTTGAATGATGAAGCACAACTACAAGTGACTAGACAATGTAAACTCAAGTTTTCTTTTAGGTCAGCATTTGTAGATGAGGTTCAGTTAGATGTAAATCCTTTGGATATATGTGGAATTGTTTTAGGAAGTACTTACTTGTATGACAAAAAGGATATTTTCTATAGAGCTGAGAACAATTATCTAGTTGTTAAAGATGGAATCGAATACTTTGTAAGAGCTCATAAGCTCAAGAATAATTATACTCTCATAAAATCAGGACAAATGAAAATAATGATAAATTCATGTAAACAATTATTATTGATGGTTGTAAAGGAAAAGACACCTGATAAAATCAATGTATTTGAGGGCTATAATGCTGATCAGCAAGCTGATATAGAAAAGATTGTTTCAGAATATGATGTCTTATTTCAAGAACCTAAAGGTCTGCCACCCAAAAAAGGGAATAGTACATGATATTATTTTGGAGCAAGATGTTTCTTTGCCTAACATTGGGATGTACAGGTTGTTTGCTTTAGAGAATGCTGAAATCAAGAAGTAGGTGTAGGAGTTTCTCGAGAAAGGGTTCATCAAGCCTAGCACATCACCATGTGGGTCACCAATCGTTTTGGTGAGAAAGAAAGATGGTTCGTGGAGAATGTGCATTGACTACTGAGCACTGAATAAGATAACAATCAAGAATCATTATCCCCTTCCTTGCATAGATGCTCTTTTAGATCAATTGGAGGAAGCTATTTATTTCACCAAGCTAGATTTGCACAGTGGATACCATTAGGTTAGAGTTGCAGAGCAAGATGCATGGAAGACTGCTTTCAAAACGAAGCAGGGATTGTATGAATGGCTGGTTACGCCTTTTGGCCTAACTAATGCTCATGCTACTTTCATGATATTAATGAATGATGTACTCAGACCTTTTCTTGATGATTTCGTTATTGTGTATTTGGATGACATTCTGATTTTTAGTAAAATGTGGGAAGAACATTTAAGGCATGTTAAGCAGACATTAGATGTTTTGAAAAGAGAAAAACTTTATGTTAAACTCTCCAAATGTGAATTTGGAAAAACCTCTCTAAACTATTTGGGTCATATAGTAGGGGGAGGTGAATTGAAAATAGATCCTTCTAAAGTGGCAGTCATCATGAACTGGCCTAAACCCAAGTCTGCTACAGAAGTGAGAAGCTTCTTAGGAGAAGCAAAGTATAGGAGGAATTTCATTTCAAATTTTTCCTCAATTGCAGCGCCCTTACATGCTTTGACAGGATTGAACAATGTGTTTTAGTGGGGAGGCAAATAGTAGAAATCCTTCGACACCTTGAAAGAAAAGATTAGTACAACACCTGTACTAGCATTGCCAGATATACAAAGACCATTTGAGATCCAACTGATGCCAATGACTATGTCATGGGAGTAGTGTTGACACAGCACGGTAAACCCATATGTTATCGTTCTGAGACTTTTAATCCTGCAGTAGTTAACTATCCTACATATGATAAAGAGTTGTATGCATTAGTTCAGAGTGTGAAAAAGTGGAAACATTATTTAATGGGCAAAGAAACAGTAATACATACTTAATCATCAACCACTTCAATATCTACACTTCCCAAACTAAATTGCAGCAATCAAGACATTATAGATGGATGGGTTTTCTACAACAGTTTCATTTAGTCATCAGATATAAAAAGGGCATACATAACAAGGTTGTAGACATGTTATTTAGACCCATTATAAATGCATCTACCATACTTAAGCATAATTCAGTGCTGCATGAAAGCTACATAGAACAATATGCTCAGGATATGGACTTTAAAGATGTATATGCAACTTTGAGTCAAGGCAAAAGAGTAGAAGAATTGGACTATCATGTGAAGGACCGACTCTTATATCATTGTGGGAAACTCTGCATTCCATAAACTAAGAGAGCAAAGATAATTAGGGAAGCACACACTTCTCTGATATCAGGTCACTTTGGGGTAAGTAAAACAGTTGCATAGCTGCAAAGTTTCTGCTATTGGCCGAAAATGAGTGGGACAGTTTCTAGATATGTAAAGGGGTGTGCCATGTGCACTAAAAGCAAGCCCAGCAATAGAAAACTAGGCTTGTACACTCCCTTGCCAGTTCCTTCTCACCCTTGGGAAAGAATTTCCATGGATTTCGTTGGAGGATTGCCTAAATCTAGGAAAGGTCATGATTATCTATATGTTGTTGTGGATAGGTTTAGCAAAATGTGTATTTTAATACCCTGTAGTAAACATATTACAGTTGAACAAATTGAAAAGTTATTCTTTGAACATGTATGGGTTCATTTTGTACTACCCACTTCTATTATATCTGATTGAAACACCTGATTTGTGGGAAAGTTTTGGTCCAGTCTGTGGGAACTAATGGACACCAAGTTGAAGAAAAGCACAAATTTTCATCCAAAAATAGATGGCCAGACATAAGTAGTTAACATAACGGTGATCCAGTTACTGAGAGGATATTGCAACAAACATCCTAAGCTTTGGGATGAGCACTTGTGCTATGTACATCATGCTTACAATAGAGCCAAACACTCTTCTACATAGAGATCTCCTTTTGAGACTCTTTGGGATGAGCACTTGTGCTATGTACATCATGCTTACAATAGAGCCAAACACTCTTCTACACAAAGATCTCCTTTTGAGACTTGTTTTGGTTTCATACCAAGGTCTCCTTTGGATTTTGTCTTTGGTAAAGATACCATGGTTGATAAACACAATGATGTGGACAAGACAACTAGGTTCATTGAACAGATCTAGGAGATCCACCAGGCAGTACAGGAACAATTGGAAAAGAGCCAGGCCAAGTACAAGGCTAGGCATGATAAGCATCAGATGGAGCATAGTTTTCAAGTTGGAGACCAAGTCTGATTGTATATCAGTAAGGAAAGAATGCAAGGTGAAGGTAAAAAGCTAAAACCTATAAGGTATCGACCCTTCAAGATACTTGAGAAAATTGGTGAAAATGCCTTCTACCTTGATCCGCCAGCATACATGCACATCTACTCAGTTGTGAACACAGATTGCTTGAGGTTGTTTAAGCCTTCAATGATTGAGGACCTTGAAGAGCAGAGTCAATTACCTTTTGTTGATGACCTGCTACCTGAATATCTTAATGAGTTGTAGGAAGACATAGTACTGGACAGGAAGGTGAGGACGACGCGCAGTGGACAGGTGGAATACCTCAGGATTGGGCTTAAAGGTTCGAAATCGAGCAGTGAAAAGTGGATTGAGATTGGACAAGTGAGACGCAATTCCCTCACTTAGTCGATGCTTGAAAAAAAAAAAAAAAACCCAACTTTTGGAGGTCCAAAAGATTTTTTAGTAGGGAGTTCGTGATCCAAATCGGATCCACAAAAGACTGTCAAGAACTTTGACTGAATCAGGTTGAACAAATCCTTGAAAATTCCAAAACAACGATAAAAAAAATGCCCTGAACCAGTGGCCATGGTAGCCGGTGCGAAACGACGAGGAACTTAGTCAAAGCGCATTGACCGAGGCCCATGGAGACTGCACAAGAGGTCAAAATAGCCCCTGGGAGCCCTAGATCGGGAAAAGGAGGCTTAAGTGCTAATCGCACATTGCTAGGTGAATAGGGCTGAAATGGGGAGCCTTAAGTAGTCGGTCACGTTGGGAGCCAGAGGATCACGGGCAGAAAAAGGTAAAAAGCGCCAATGTACGACAGTGGGACCCATGGCCTGGAAACCGGTAGTTTGATCGGGACGCCCTTGGATGGTAAGAGGTTTTGGAGAAAGCAGAGCGATCACAATCAGTGATGACATGTGGCAGTGGAGGTGAGAGAAAAACCGACGATTGCGTGTTAGTAGTTGAGCAAGTCAACCGCGCTCGACGTGCATATGACGTTGGATCTAGAGGAGCCCAGATCGGATGGCTGAGATTGCGCTCGATGGAAAGAAGAGGAATCGACAGGGAAATAAGCTGCGATTTAAAAGGGATTTGGAATCCGTTGACCACCACGATGGAGAAAGAGCGTATTCGTGAAATAACTAGAGGAACGAGCCGATGAAGCATGCTGGCACCAGTTAGATGGATACACATGTTACTCCTTGACCGTTCATGCTGATGCCGAATTGGGAACTCCAAGCACAACTGTAGGAGGAGAATTGGCGTAGGCGGGAGATGAACCGAACAGGCATAGGATTGAATGGTTAAAGCCATGAACAGAGACAGTCGAAAAAGAGAGAGGAGAATTAGGAGAAGAATCTAAGCGACCAAGAGAGACAGTGAATAGTGAACCCTGAGATGAGGACTGAACACAGAGAGTAGTAAAGCCAAGTAGAGGAGACAGAGGGCCAAGCTGACCACAAGCAGCATCGAGCACCAGAGAGCTTGAAGATTCAAGCCTTCCCATAGAGGAATTTGTCTTGATTGAGCATCACAGTTGGCTCTTTCCACTATAGACCAAAGGTCACAGAGCTGGTAGGAAGAAAAAGAGTCTGTGAACTTTGAGTGGCTTGGGGAATCCAAGAACCACCCTACCAAGCAAAATCTGCTGCCAGGAGAACTCATATTGAGTCCCTGCATTGTAAATTCTTTGCTGTAAGACACAATAAATCCAAGCCACCACTGAAGCTGGACCAGAGACGTAGCCCTAGAGAATAGGGTGAACTCCTTATTAAAATCTGTTTGTGTCTAGTGTTGCTTACTGTATTTCTCTGTTGTCTTTCCATTTAAAATGTCTGTGTATTGGCAATCTGATCGATCTGTTGCTTCAATAACACAGAACACACACCAGCACATGAGTCTGTAATACCTTTTGTTTAATAAATATTCAATTGAGGTCACTCATAGGGTGATTATCATATCAATCTACCTAAGAAATTTACTTTTTAAACGAGATTCCTTGTGATTTCTAGAGATAATCCATTTTCCATGAGGGTTTTCTACTTTTGTGCTAACGCTACATTCGGGGGATCTTTATTTGCAACTGAAGGATCCACATTAGCAAGCAAATTTTCTTCCTTAGTTTCTGTTGCTACGACTGTGGTTTCTTTTATTGAATCTGCTTACTTCTTATCTTATGATTCTATCTTGTCTTGAAGCTCTTCTTCTTTGAAAACTGTATAATTGTCACCTTGTGCACTTTCCACTATTTGGGCATTCAGGGACTTTTATAATCTTTTCTATTTTGAGGATGCTTGGGGGAATTTTTAATTACATGCCTCGTTTCATAGAATGATCTAGATCAAACAAGATATTTTCATAGTGAAAATTTTGGACCCAAACATAGTTTGGAGCCATTGAATTAATCTCTATGGGAAAACCCTTTCTCAAGTCCATCTCCACACAAATCCGAGCATAAGTAGTCTTGTTTTTTTAATACTTCAAAGAAACTTCCATAGAATTTTCCCAATGCATTCCCAATGGAGGTTAGAGATCTTGGATTCCAGAGATGCAAGGGAAGATTCAACAATATTACCCATATGGGTTGAAGAAATTCATGCCCTTACTGGATCAAAAGTGGGAGACCAGTGCTGCTTGCAGAGACCAACGCTTCCCCAAAACCACGACCCAACTTCAAAAATATCCTTTTTGTCTTCAATATTTTCAAAAACCATGTTGAAGAAACCCCATACCATAGGGTAAATATTTCGCTCGTCCGTCAAAAGGGACTTCCATATCTCAGCGATCCATTTATGTAGATTAGCCAGAACCCATTAAACCTACAAATCTCTTTGATTGATTTGGCACATCTTATACTAGAACACAAATATGTTGATCTCTTCCTTCATGATCAACTGATAATACATGTAAGTGCAAAACCTATGTTTTATTGTGCCCAAAATGTTCCATGACATTATTGTGCAACTACCAAATAAAATTTTCTTTCATTCGTATTTCAAGGATACCATTTTTGTTTCACTTAGATCAATAAACATCCTAGATGAAACAATCTACTTGTAGCACCTATTCCTACATTGTTAGAATCCTACACCTCAATAACCTACTCAAAATATTTATCATGCTCATGCGAAGCCTTGTTTGCACTCATTATTTATTATTTCCAACACCACTGTTCTTTTTAATAGTGCTTTCATGAACTTATTATATTTTATAGACTCATTGTTAGCTACAAACGCACATCTATGGAAATTTGACCTATCTCATTTGTTGGGCTAGTTGAATTTCCCTTAAGTATTGGTGAATGTAGTGGATGACTTGATGAAGAATATGTTCTCCCTTAGAAACAAGTGGTTCCTCGAATGTTTTCATATCAACATAAATGTATAAATAACAAGTATAAATTCCTTTCTCACCTCCTTCAAGATTTGTTTGAAAATATCTATCAAAATCCCCCCATCCCATTAATGCACTCATAATTTTCACACCCATCATTGTAATGCATTGGTAAATCTCACTGAAATTTGATAATGTTAAGTATATGTCCTTTTGTTATATTACATATTGTAATATCAAGACCAAGATTCATTGTTATGCTATGCTAAAATCCCCATTTTAAAAATATTTTGTCATTGGTGCACATATATTGCTAGATCTTTGGTTGAACTTCCTATATAAATTAACAATTCCATGAAAGCTCGCCTCCTTGACATTGTGCAAGTGGAGAAATCCAAAATCACCTTCACTTGTTTTTAGGTCCATGTTTAAGAGATCCTTGGAAACAAAAGTCCAAGATATATTGATTCCTAATTCACATTTTTTCAAATTAATGCATATTTGGTCCTAAATGTTTAAGTCACCAACCTTAAATGCTACATATTCTCTTTTTGTATCCTACAAAAAAGGTCGAATGTCTAGGTACACAACAAAAAAAGAACGATATACCTTTTCCATTAATCTCTTGAATGTGCTCTACGTGTTGGTTAGTATAAAAAATGTAACCAAACATTTATAAATCCATCCTTCACATTGAATGTAGTATTCTAGTCACCACTCTCTCTAGATCAACTTTAATCCACTATTCAAGTTTGATCTTCCCTATTTATTTAGTACCAGTCATACTTATATCAAATCATCCATCCTCAATAATGAGATATTTCTGGTGCTCTAGAGTATATACACATATTCATCCATTATCCATTTCTCTTTGGTGTGATCAATGCAACAAAACATGCATGGACTCTTGTTCTCATTGATTGGCCTTTCGACAACAACTCATAGACTCATTGATTCATCTATATTCTTTCCACTGAATTATACTATAATTTTCTCTACTTAGCAATATTATGCCTTGGATTAAGTTAATCTTGTGAAATATCCCCCTCTTTTATAGTAGTCATTATGATAAATCTTCATGTTCTATGTCGTTGCATTTCTTTAGAAACTGCTTCACTTCTTTTGCTACCTCTAATCATCCATCTACAAATTATTAAGTTCTCTCCATGTTGTGTTGTTGCCACAATATTTTCCTCTCCATTTGAATTTGTTAGCACTAAGAATGTACCACCCATTTGGATGAATAATCCTCATGGTCTCAAGGTCAAATGATAACCTAAAGGAGCCAAATATCCTAAAAAAATTCCAAATAAAGGCTAAAAAGAAAAATTTTTGTGAGCATGAATTGGACATTTCTCTAACAAAACCCACCCTATGGGTGTCGATAAGGGGGCATTGACATGACAAAATAGATGCACATATATTGAATGAATCAGAGTGCCAATTAGGGAAGGCTACAGTCATGCTAATCATATGCTGGGTGCAATGATTCATTTGACGATCCACACACCTCTACGTCGTGAACATACATGTAATTTATTTGGGCATATGGGTGCAAAGCCGACCACATGGAACCCTCTCATGCCCCCCACACTATTCAAAAAATTTCCATTGCGAGTTTTAGGTCGATATAAAGGGTGTGATGTGGCTCTCCACGTAGGCATCCCATGCATGTCGATACACCACTCAACTTGTCAAGTCAACTATCCCCCACACACATGCCTACAATGCCAAGTCAACCCATTACCCATATCTACCTCCTAGAAAGCACACTCGTCTGCCATGCTACCTCCATGTCACAACCCTTTCTACATCAATATCAACATGTGACAAGGTCCACGTCATGATGACATCAACCCAAATTTCACATCCTATAATTTCTCACCACTTGTCAAGTTAATTTTTTTTATAAAAGGGGCTCGGGGCCCATTTGTCATTATTTCATCCTATTTGGCTTCCATCACATTGTGCTTACCAATGGAGTTAGTTTACTTGTTTATGAAAATTGTAACACCAAATTCACAACTATAAATTGACATTTTTCCTTATATCCACAAATTTTATATGTCAAGATTACTCTTTCTGAAATTGCAAAAATTTGAGCGCTAAAAGAAAACCCTAGCCCATCCTCATGAAGAAACGCGTGCACAAAAAAGAAATCCTCCTTACATCAAGTAAAATTATCCTCTCAATCCAACTAAACTTGTACATCCTTTCGTAAGATAAACTCATATTTAGATTTTCCAAAATTCCATCCCAATTTGCTCAAAAAGCCCTAAATTTGACCATTCACGTAGACTAACTAGTTTCAAAACTCGAAAATTTAAAAGATTCTCCATTTAATTCATTGGATTGTCTCCTTCAACCACATGGAACCTACTCATTGGGTTTTATTCCATTTGTGAATCTCCCTTTTCTCACTACTTAGTCAACTAGCCATGCTTTAGTAAGCCTTACTTTCCAATGGCTACCTCATCAGACAAATGATTTTCTGATATTGGGTCAATGGTGGAGAAAACAAAGGAGAAAATTTTTTATGACAGTGAGTCCAATGTCTAAAATCCACTAATAAACACTTATGACATGAAGAAATCTATTCATCTGGTGCAAAGTACCAGTGACATTATCAGGGACCACAACAATTTGTCTACATCAAATCTGGTCCTAATTGTGGTCCCATAGATATATCATTTCCTAAAGATGGTATCATGATGTGTAAGCCAATACTTTTCAAATAAAAGAATATTTATTTCATCTCAAGGAGAGAAGGTAATTACAACACCTAAAGTAATTGTAGATATGTTTTCTTTTCTAGATAGAACAAAATTGCAAAAGCTAGTTGGAAAAAGCGTTGAGAATAAGTGTCATGTTCTTCCTCCAGAAACGAAGCAGCAAATCGTCCATGGGTATGTCCAAGAGGGAGTAGTTTCCCCTTTTGGCTCTCTTCCTTACCACATCATAACCTTTGATTCGATGCCCAAGTTATCTTTTTCCATGGCTACCTAAGTTATCAATCTCGATACTAATGTTTATGTAACTATAACTATTCTAGGTTTCTTTGTCTCCTTGTGCACCCGACCAACATGTAAAACGTTTGATTTCCTACAATTTTTTTCTGATGAAATCCTTTCCCAAATGATATAATTTGGAGAAGGGATTTATTTTCCCTACCAAGCCTACTCTGTTCACCTATTCATCCACCAACAATATTCTCACCTGGGACACCTATTCAATAATGTGTCTTATTTATGTCAATTGTATATACTCTTCTACATGATCAACCATTACCTAGAGTCCCTAAGTTCCTTAGGGTGAAGATACAATTCACTCCTAATACTAGAGTAGGTGATTGGTACATATTCCGGGAATACACAATTATCAGAGTGTATGGATTTGAAGGTAAACTTTACCAACTTATAGCATTCTTGATTCCTCGCATATTTTCTTTGGAGTACATCAGGAAAATTTTCAATATCAACAATATGCATTTTACTTCTTGGAAGGCAGGTGTAATCTTCTATGTCCCTCATAAGGTAGGACCATTTGTTGTCAATTCAAGGAATGAATTGGATCTTATGGAGAATATATTGCAAATTTTTGATTTCCCATAAGTAGGAGCATGGAATTACGATCCTCGTAATATCATTTATGAGATGAGAAAGGATAAAGACAGGGAAAATCATAAGCACAATCCAAATCCCATAGTAGAATATTGTGCCAACAAGTCTACTTGGGAAAGATAAAGCTATTATGCATCCATTTAAATCAAGCACTTCCAACCTCTCATGGAATAAGAGGGTTACTTAAGAAGCCATGGATTTGTGACCGAGGAGAAAAGCATAGCTTTAAGAAAGCAAGGATAGATGATGATGATGATGAGACAAAGTAACAAACACTATTATTGTATAACAGTTAGCTGATGACCCCATTAAAGCAGGCCTTTACAATGGAACACATGCCATTGACCATGTTAGAATTCAAAGAATTGGATTTAGGTGAGTTTTCCAAGCTTGGACACGTGTGAGCGGTATAAAATTTTCTAAAGAAAGCTAAGAAAGATTCTAAAAAAAGGAAAAGAGCCCTAAGAATAACATAAAATTAGTCACTTCCTCCTATGCAAGTTAAAATTGCCCTAGACTATGAGAGGGTTATTTTCAAGCTGGAAATGCTACAATCCAAGGTGGACATATTTAGGTCCATGTTAGATTTTCGAGTTCATAAATTGTCCTTTTTTAAGCCTGTATCATTTTGATATGAATTATTATTAATATTATCCGTTTTTTTAATAGATTCACTAATAAAAGTATCAAGTAATCGCTTTCAATAAATATATGTTTGACCTCCAAAGCAACTTTCAATATTTTGTTTGGAGATACAATTTCGATCAAATTTCTAGATTGTTCGGATATGACGAGGTAGGTTTTGGTGAAAATAATTAATCTCACTTTATTTCTAATAAATTTTGTATTGTAATTATAATAAGTATTATTATGTTTTTCGAAAAATAATTATAAATTATAATAAAAATATTAAATTTTTAAGTTTTAATTTATTTTATCATTATTAACTTGATGGAATTAAGTGTTGTTTAAATTAAAATTCAATCATCACGTTGGACTAAAACCATTTTTACAAAACTAACATGGTAAACACGGTGGCTATTGTTGTTGATTTTACGGTGGTAATTGTTGTTGAATTTTGTGACACTCACTAGGTTGGAAATCAAGTTTGATGGAATTAAGTGTTGTTTAAATTAAAATTCAATCATCACGTTGGACTAAAACCATTTTTACAAAACTAACATGGTAAACACGGTGGCTATTGTTGTTGATTTTACGGTGGTAATTGTTGTTGAATTTTGTGACACTCACTAGGTTGGAAATCAAGTTTGAGATGGCTAACCAAATTTAATATTTTATTTTTTATTTTTTATTATTTCTTCTAATTATTTAAGTATTTTATTTATTATTATTTAGTAAGGTTATTTATTTATTAACTTATTATTTATTTTTTTAAATTGTTGTATTTAGAGGCCCTCTAACCTAGTATGAAGGAGATGTTGTCTAACATGACACTGGGTTGAGTTTGAAATTGAGCATAAAGGCTTAGTGCAAATCTCAAATGAATCCCCCACAATACAAATACTTCAATCCCTTTCCAACTAAATATTTTCCAAAAACCCCCCAAAATACAAACACATTTACATTCCATTTTTTAATTTGATCTTGTTTGACTTCTTATTTTTCTTGGAGAAAAACTTTTTCTTTTCTTCCCAACTTGAATCCAACCTGCATTTTCTTCAAATTCTAGCGGATCGCTCTTCGGCAACTACACGTTATTTTCCTTGAAGTCTTCCTTGTCCACATGATCTTCCTAAGAAATTTCCTTTTTAATGAGATTCCTTGTGATTTCCAGAGATAATCCATTTTCCACAAGGGATTTCTACTTTTGTGCTAACGCTACATTTGAGGGATTTTTACTGGCAACTGGAGGATCCACATTTGCAAGCAAATTTTCTTGCTTAGTTTCTGTTGCCACGACTATGGTTTCTTTTGTTGAATCTGCTTACTTCTTATCTTATGATTCTATCTTGTCCTGAAGCTCTTCTTCTTTGAAAACCGTATAATTGTCACCTTGTGCACTTTCCACTATTTGGGCATTCAGGGATTTTTATGATATTTTCTATTTTGAGGATGCTTAGGGGAATTTTTAATTACATGCCCTATTTCATAGAATGATCTAGATCAAAATAAGATATTTTCATAGTGAAAATTTTGGACCCAAACATAGTTTGGAGCCATCAAATTAATCTCCACGGGAAAACCCTTTCTCAAGTCCATCTCCACACAAATCCGAGCATAAGTAGTCTTGTTTTTTTTTTTAATTTTCAAAGAAACTTCGATAGAATTTTCCCAACGCATTCTCAATGGAGGTTAGAGATCTTGGATTCTAGAAATGCAAGGGAAGATTCAACAATATTACCCAAAAATGGGTTGAAGAAATTCATGCCCTTACTGGATCAAAAATGGGAGACTAGTGCTGCATGCAAAGACCAATGCTTCCCCAAAACCATGACCCAACTTCAAAATAACCTTTTTGTCTTCATTATTTTCAAAAACCATAGTGAAGAAACCCCATACCATAGGGTAAATATTTAGCTTGTCCATCAAAATGGACTTCCATATCTCTAAAGATCCATTTATGTAGATCAGCCAGAACCCATTAAACCTACAAATCTCTTTGATTGATTTGGCACATTTTATACTAGATCACAAATATGTTGATCTCTTCCTTCATGATCAATTGATAATACCTGTAAGTGCAAAACCTATGTTTTATTGTGCCCAAAATGTCCCATGACATTATCGTGCAACTACCAAATAAAATTTTCTTGCATTTGTATTTCAAGGATACCATTTTTGTTTCACTTATATCAATAAACATCCTAGATGAAACAATCTAGTTGTAGCGCCTGATCCTACATTCTTAGCATCCTACACCTTAATAACCTACTCAAAATATTTATCATGGTCATGTGAAGCCTTGATTTGCACTCATTATTTATTATTTCCAAAACCACTGTCCTTTTTAATAGTGCTTTCATGAACTTATTATATTTTATAGACTCATTCTCAGCTACAAACACACATCACTATGGAAATTTGACCTATCTCATATGTTGGGCTAGTTTAATTTCCCTTAAGTATTGGTGAATTGTAGTGGATTACTTGATGAAGAAGATGTTCTCCCTTAGAAAAAGTGGTTTCTCGAATGTCTTCATATCAACATAAATGTATAAATAACAAGTATAAATTCCTTCCTCACCTCCTTCAAGTTTTGTTTCAAAATATCTATCAAATCCCCCCCTATCCCATTAACGTGCTCATAGTTTTCACACCCATCATTGTAATGCCTTGGTAAATCTTACTGAAATTTGATAATGTTAAGTATATGTCCTTTTTCTATATTACATTTTGTAATATCAAGACCAAGATTCATTGTTATGCTATGCTAAAATCCCCATTTTTTAAAATATTTTGTCATTGATGCACATATATTGTTGGATCTTTGGTTGAACTTCCTATATAAATGATCAATTCCATGAAAGATCGCCTCCTTGACATTTTGCAAGTGGAGAAATCCAAAATGACCTTCACTTCTTTTTAGGTCCATGTTCAAGAGATCCTTGGAAGCAAAAGTCCAAGATATATTGATTCCTAATTCACATTTTTTCAAGTTAATGCATAGTTGGTCCTAAATGTTTAAGTCATCAACCTTAAATGCTACACATCCTCTTTTTGTATCCTACAAAAAAGGTCGAATGTCTAGGTACAAAACAAAAAAATTACGATATACCTTTTCCATTAATCTCTTGAATGTGCTCTATGTGTTGGTTAGTATAAAAAATGTAACCAAGCATTTGTAAATCCATCCTTCACATTGAATGTAGTATTCCAGTCACCACTCTCTCTAGATCAAATTTAATCCACTATTCAAGTTCGATCTTCCCTATTTATTTAGTACCACTCATACTTATATCAAATCATCCATCCTCAATAATGAGATATTTTCTGGTGCTCTAGAGTATATACACATATTCATCCATTATCCATTTCTCTTTGGTGTGATCAATGCAACAAAACATGCATGGACTTGTGTTCTCATTGATTGGCCTTTCGACAACAACTCATTGACTCATTGATTCATCTATGTTCTTTCCACTGAATTATACTATAATTTTCTTTACTTAGCAATATTATGCCTTGGATTAAGTTAATCTTTTGAAATATCCCCCTCTTTTGTAGTAGTCATTATGATAAATATTCATGTTCTATGTCATTGCATTTCTTTAGAAACTGCTTCACTTCTTTTGCTACCTTTGATCATCCATCTACAAATTATTAAGTTCTCTCTATGTTGTGTTGTTGCCACAATATTTTCCTCTCCATTTGAATTTGTTAGCACTAATAATGTACCACCCATTTGGATGAATAATCCTCATGGTCTCAAGGTCAAATGATAACCTAAAGGAACCAAATATCCTTAAAAATTTTCCAAACAAAGGCTCAAAAGAAAAATTTTTGTGAGCATGAATTGGACATTTCTCTAGCAAAACCCACCCTATGGGTGTCGATAAGGGGGCACTGACATGAAAAAATAGATGCACATATATCAAAGGAATCAGAGTGCCAATTAGGGAAGGCTATAGTCATGCTAATCATATGGTGGGTGCAATGATAGATTTGACGATCCACACACCTCTACGTCGTGAACATACATGTAATTTATTTGGGCATAGGGGGTGTAGAGAGGGTCACATGGAACCCTCTCATGCCCCCCACACTATTCAAAAAATTTCCATTGCAAGTTTTAGGTCGATCTAAAGGGTGTGATGTTGCTCTCCACGTAGGCATCCCATGCGTGTCGATACACCACTCAACTTGTCAAGTCAACCATCCCCCGCACACATGCCTACCACGCCAAGTCAACCCATTACCCATGTCGGCTCCTAGAAAGCACACTCATCTTCCACGCTACCTCCATGTCACAACCCTTTCTACATCAATATCAACATGTGACAAGGCCCACATCATGATGACTTCAACCCAAATTTCACATCCTATAATTTCTCGCCACTTGTCAAGTTAATTTTTTTGTAAAATGGGATCGGGGCCCATTTGTCATTATTGCATCCTATTTGGCTTCCATAACATTGTGCTTACCTATGGAGTTATTTACTTGTTTCTGCACATTTTAAGACCAGATTCACAAATACAAATCGACATTTTTCCTTATATCCACAAATTTTATATGTCAAGATTACTCTTTTTGAAATTGCAAAAATTTGAGCACTAAAAGAAAACCCTAGCCCATCCTCATGAAGAAACGCATGCACAAAAAAAAATCCTCCTTACATCAAGTAAAATTGTCCTCTCAATCCAACTAAACTTGTGCATCCTTTTGTAAGATAAATTCATCTTTAGACTTTTCAAATTCCATCCAATTTGCTCAAGAAGACCTAAATTTGACCATTCACGTAGACTAACTAGTTTCACAACTCAAAAATTTAAAAGATTCTCCCTATAATTCATTGGATTGTATCCTTCAACCACATGGAACCTACTCATTGGTTTTTATTCCATTTATGAACCTCCCTTCTCTCACTAGTTAGTCAACTAGCCATGCTTTAGTAAGCCTTACTTTCCAATGGCTACCTCATCAGACAAAAGATTTTCTGATATTGGGTCAATGGTGGTGAAAACAAAGGAGAAAAACTTTTATGACAACGATTCCAATGTTTGAAACCCACTAATAACCACTTATGACATGAATAAATCTATTCATCTAGTGCAAAGTACAAGTGACATCATCAGGGACCACAACAATTTGTCTGTACATCAAATATGGTCCTAACTGTGGTCCCACAGGTATATCATTTCCCAAAGATGGTATCATGATGTGTAAGCCAATACTTTTCAAATAAAAGAATATTTATTTCATCTCAAGGAGAGAAGGTAATTAAAACACCTGAAATAATTGTAGGTATGCTTTCTTTTCTAGATAGAACAAAATTGCAAAAGCTAGTTGGAAAAAGCCTTGAGAATTAGTGTCATGTTCTTCCTCCAAAAACGAAGCAGTAAATGGTCCATGGGTATTTCAAAGAGGGAGTAATTTCTCCTTTTGGCTCTCCTCCTTACGGCATCATAACCTTTGATTCGATGCCCAAGTTATCTTTTTGCATGGCTACCCAAGTTATCAATCTCGATATTGATGTTTATGTAACTATAACTATTCTAGGTTTCTTTGTCTCCTTGTGCACCCAACCAACATGTAACAAGTTTGATTTCCTACAATTTTTTTTCAGATGAAATTCTTTCCCAAATGATAGAATTTGGAGAAGGGATTTATTTTCCCTACCAAGCCTACCCGGTTCACCTATTCATCCACCAACATTATTCCCATCTGGAAAACCTAAAGCCTAAACTAATGGATGAACATAATGCTTTGTTACCTATCTATAAGTGGTTACCATTGGTCCAAAAACTTGAATATAACCACGGTTTGTTCAATCATGTGTCTTATTTTATGTCAATTATATATACTCTTCTACATGGTCAACCATTACCTAGAGTCCCTCAGATCCTTAGGGTGAAGATACAATCCAATACTAGAGTAGGTGATTGGTACGTATTTTGAGAGTACACAATCATTAGAGTGTATGGATTTGAAGGTAAGCTTTACCAAATTATAGCATTCTTGATTCTTCACATATTTTCTTTGTAGTACATCAAGAAAATATTCAATATCGACAATGTGCATTTTGCTTCCTGGAAGGCAGGTGTAATCTTCTACATCCCTCATAAGGTAGGACCATTTGTTGTCAATTCAAGGAATGCACTGGATCTTATGGAGAATATATTGCAATTTTTTTATTTCCCATAAGTAGGAGCATGGAATTATGATCCTCATAATATCATTTATGAGATGAGAAAGCATAAAGATGGGGAAATCATAAGCACAATACAAATCCCATAGTAGAAGATTGTGCCAACAAGTCTGCTTGGGAGGAAGATAAAGTTGTTATGCATCCATTTAAATCAAGCACTTCCAACCTCTCATGGAAGAAGAGGGTTACTTAAGAAGCCATGGATTTTGACCAAGGAGAGGAGCCTAGCTCTAAGAAAGTGAGGATAGATGATTATGATGAGACAAAGTCACAAAAACTATTATTGTATAACAGTTAGCTAGTGAACCCATTAAAGAAGGCCTTTACAATGGAACACATGCCATTGACCATGTTAGAATACAAATAATTGGATTTAGGTGAGTTTTCCAAGCTTGGACACGTGTTAGTGGTATAAAATTTTCTAGATATAGCTAAGAAATATTCTAAAGAAAGGAAAAGAGACATAAGAATAGCAGAAAATTAGTCACTTCCTCCTATGCAAGTTAAAATTGCACTAGACTATGAGAGGGTTATTTTCAAGCTGGAAATGCTACAATCTAAGGTGGACATATTTAGGTCCATGTCATATTATCAAGTTCATCAATTTTCCCTGCTCGTAGACCATATTCCACATACAAATATCATGGAGTTCAATATACAGGTGACTCATATGGTGCATAGAAAAATGCACAAGACAAATGTGACAACAATGAATTTGCAATATTTGTATACCAAAGCTAGCAACAAATTAAAATATGAAAAGATAGCATGTATATCTAGGAATATGAAGATAAATGCCTTGGAAGGCAAAGTCACCCACATGGCTACATTCCCTCTCAATTTAAGCAATTTAAAACCATGTTGGAGGAAAAGGGTAGGGAGATTGCCTCAATGAAAAGGCAACTCAAGGTTACAGATGCACATCCCATACAAAAATATGAGTTGGCTATGGAAGAAAAGGAAACCAAGGAGTTGAACATGAAGTTTCATGATGCACTAATGAAATATAAGTAGTACAAATACCAAGTTGTGTTACTAGAAGCATAGATCCAAGGGATGAAGGAGAACGTGAGTGAGCCTTATTAGTCCCACCAAGCTCCCATTTTTATAGATAGGCTTGTATAATCATTGACAATATCGGAGGATGCCGGGAATTTACAAGTTCTACTCTCAATTCAAGAGAAATAAATGAATAAAAAGGAGAAAGAAGCATAGAGTACGAAGATAAAGTTGTACCCAGCATAGGAGCACAGTGAGCAAATTGAAGCGGAATTGAAAGTTAAGCGTCCAAGCAAAAAAAAAAAAAATCTACCAAAAGAATCATATGGGTAAGGTAAATTAATATGATAGACAAGCATTAGGGTCATATGGAGTTCATTCAAGAAAATATTGAAACTATCAGAAGGGCCCATAGGGAAATGACTGTGATTAAGAATTTTATTGGTGACTCCACCACAAAGGCCAATGTGATCATTGATTTCCTTAACCATATTCCCAAGGAAGAAATTTCCAAGTAAAATATTTATAGGTACAAGTGGGTAGCTAGTGCTAACTAGATGAAGAGAAAGAAAAAATTGGTGACCCCAGTGCAGAGGAAAGTAGAGGTACTTCCGAGGAAGTACAAAGATTTAAAGATAAATCTGAAATTCTATACAAGAGGAAATTCCCAACATTCTTTGATGGGAATGAGGATTTATATTCCAAGGAATCCCTCATGGAGAGCCTCATTTAAATCAAAGAATATCAAAATGGCTTCGGTGAGGAAGATCATACCCTACATGGAAAAAATATTGTGAATTTGTATGAAGAATATTTTGAAGTTTTGTTCATGTTAAAAGGATTCTTTAGAAAGCAAGGTAAGGTGGATTATGAGGTATTCATGACTTTATAAAGGACCATTTTTGATGCATAGTGGTGCAGTATTCTATTTGGAAATGAATGGTAAGGTTTGATGGACTTATATAAACTAGCCATTCAAAAGGGACATTCACTAATGCCATAAGTGTCTCTGGCAGAGGTGGGATCATGTTCCAAGTCTCCATAGAACTAAGAGGCACAACTATGAATTCAACTATTGGCATTGACATAACCAAGATTGGCACCATTGATAGCCTATCCTAGGTGATGGGCACCCTTCAGCCAGTGCCCCAACAAGAAAGATAAATATACCCAACATAGGGGTAAGAGAGAGAAGGACAACACAACTACAATTAAATTAGATGGCACCCACCCTATATCTAGAAAATTTATGGAAACTTCTAGAGGAAGTTATTTACAAGAACTATCATTTTTGTGAAAGATTCCTAGTGGTTACTAGATACCACTAGTGTTTTAGGGCTAGAGTCTTGGGTTTTGAGAGCCTAAATATAGGCTTCATTTTAATGTAATTTGAGAAAAAAACTTATAGTGTAGGGGAAATTTTATCAAAATTTTCCCAGAATTTGATGGGATTTTTGAAGTTGCTATTAGGAATTCTAAAGTATGTATTGGGATGTCAGTGCTTCTTCTCCATGTAATTCTAAAATTCCACCTTCTAATTTGCATTTTTCATCATATTAATACAATTATAGATATTTTTGTGGAAAATAATGTTGTAAACCTAATGCTTGTATGGAATTGAACAACAATTGTTAATTAAAGGAAAATTTTAATCAATATGATTGTTTTCTTTAACTTTTGTAGGACTTTATCAAGATTGTGAAGAGAATCATTATTATTTTGGTAAGCTTTTACTACTCAAAAGATTGTTTTGTTTTCTTAAAACTGAATTCTTAATTTCTTAGGTGTCCATCTAATATCAATAGGCTAAAATCAATTCTTAATTGCACATTTTAGTTTACTAGAATTCATTCTTCCTTTTTTCTCTTCTCATTAAACCCTTCATTTCATTTATGTAAAACCTAAGGCACATGGATGCTCTAACTGAAAACAAGTAGAAATTACACCCAGCAAAACCCTTATCAATTGTTGACATTTTCCCTTGCCTCGATTATTAGGAGAAACTAAAAAAAATAACAAAACGAAAATATGATTTGAATGGTTGGAAATGGCTCTTTATGTTTGTTTATTTTTGTGGCAAAACTATATGAAGGAACTAGAGTGCATGAAACTTATATTCAGAATAAACATAATTTTTTTATTTATATAATTAAAATAAATTTCTCACAATCATTTGGGAGAAACAATATTCAAAACAGAAAGAAAACAATGTTTGGTTTAATTTGCTGCAATCTTTCCATTACATTTTGTTTTTCTTGTTGGAATTTCACGCAAGGATCCAAACAAATGAAAATTTTAGCTTGAAAAATGCAAAAATACACCTAGCATAGTTAAACAAACTTACGTGATTTATGCATAGATTTTTCAACAGAAAACCAAACGAGAACTAAAAATTAAGATCAGTTTTAGATTTGTTAGTTTCTATAGCATCAGAGGTGTTATCGTCTCAAAACTTTGTGGAGAGGCTAAAACAAATGAGTTCTCCATTACCTAGAAATCATTTGTGGGAATTCTACCTAGAAGTGTCCCAATTAGATAATTAACCTATCTTTTAATATTTCCTAAGTCTAAACTTAGGAAATATGGTTAAGTAATTAATATTAATTGAGATAAGGTGTGAATCATCTAGAAACTCACATTGATTGACAATGAATTAATTTGAGCCCTTGATTAAGTTTTAATATTGGTTGTTTGAGGTCCAACAGAAGATTATAGGAAGAAGTTAATGGGTAGATGGAGAACGCACTTGTGACAACCACAAAGAGTTTGATTTCCTTGGATAGTTCAATTTTCCAGAGAGCCAACAATGCTTGAAGAGTTCGAGCTTCAGTAGGGAAGAATAGACAAAGTGGGGCAAGGACAATAAGCTAGAGGAAGTTTTAGAACTTCGATGAAGTGCATTGCAGAGCATTACAAAGAGCCATAGTGAGGCTGACGTGGGGGTTGCATGGAAGCCTCTAGAAACACTTCGATTTTATTGGAGAGAGGCCAAGTTTCAGTTCCAAAGATCAGGAAAGGGTTTGAGAAGGTCGAAGACATAGTTTCTCAGCTCATGGCAAACATGATGACTACAAGAGTAGTTGATTCATGTAGAGAATAGAAAGGAATGTGCAAGGGTGATGTAGGACTGTGAAAAGTTGTTTGGACGAGTCACTTGGAGATGTAACCAGAGCACGGATTCTATGGGGGTGAGAAAAATTTCTCAAAATATTTTTGCCAGTAATTTCTCAGCAACATTGCTAGTTTTCGACATCGAGATTATACTCAAGATTTCACTATTGCATAATAAATAAATCGTCATCTACTACACCAGTTTTCCAAGTTATATTTTTCTGGTGACATTTGTCCAAAAAATAACTGTGTTAATTTTATGTGTGTGTGCTAGAATTTTCTCAATTTCCAGTGCTATTTTCTTCTGCAGTTTTATTTGTGAAGGTTGTATTGTGAATTATTTGGTATTTTTCATAGCAAATAAATTGTTAAATTAATTAAGAATTAGAAAAATAGTTTTTAGTTACTGCAATAGCATTTCAATATTGAATTTTTCACATGGAATTGGAGCATGATTGATCAACCGAGAAGCTCATAAGTAGAAGAAGGAAAATTTTATTGTTCAGAAGGAGCAACATGCTGGATTTTTCTAGTGCTACACAATACCTAATTAGGTAGTTCAAATTGAAGGGAAAGGGTTCAATTTTACGTTGCAGGGTTGCAAAAAATTTAATTTTCCTAGATCAATGATTTTGATAGGAAGATGGAGCAACAACAACTCATATTTTTGCTGATAAGATTCCTTGGTTGGACATAGAGGGTTTTGCAAAAACAGAATCAACGTTGAGTGGAAGAGAAAGAAAACACAAAGAGAAAATTTATCTCAAGGGACTTTGAGTTTGGAAAGTTCGATTTTCTGGTTGCAGATTTGTAGTAACTAAGAGAAAATTTCCACACTCTATAAGGGAGTGTGAATAGTAGAACGAGAAGCCAAGAAAAGGGAAAGAGGAAGTTTTCGACAGTTTCAGAGATGGCCACATTTGGGCTCAAATGAGGAGGTAATTCTGGAATCTCCGTTGGAAACACATCCTGATACTGCTTCAATACAGGGTACCTCTTAAATATTTCTTCAACCTCAACATCTTTACCCTTGTCACTAGATGTATGTACTACAAACATCACAAAACATTTTATGCAACTAGGCTTAGCTTGCATAGTGACCATCCTTACTAATGTAGGCTTCTTCTTTCCCTATAAAACTCTCTTTTCCCCATTATCATCCAAGCACTCAATGGCCTTGTTGAAGAAGTCCATCTTGGTCCTATGAAGGTACAACCAATCAATACCAAAAATCATGCTATATGATCCCAATGGTATTACTTTCAAATGTGCTGCTACAACCATACCATTTAACTCAAATACACAAGCTCTTAGCCAATCTCAACATCTCTTCTTTGTACCTGTAGGCAACTGTACCAACCAAGATTCTGCATGCAGTTCTTTTCTCAAACCACACTTATCTACCAAGTTAGGATTAATATAATTTTAATTAGATCCAAGATCAATCAAAATATAAACAACTTGATCACAAAACTTACTTTTCATTTCAGTTATAGATGTTTGATGATATGCATGTCTGTTGTCCACAACTCCATAAATCCGAGTGATATGAACAACATCCCCAACTGTATGTGGCTCCTGAGCACCATAGATCTGGGCTCTACCACCCTAATATTTCGGAAAATCACGCTTATGATGATCTTTGCCACATATCTAACACTACAATGGTTCTTTACGATCACCTCTAGTTTGCTGCTCTCCATGTCCCTTCTTAACTGTATTTTACTTCTTTTAAGGGACTACATTTTATTTCTCACCTACATCTTGAGGTCTACCTTGCTTTAGTGTTATTTTACTTTAACTATCTCATTTCCTTTCAAGTCACACTTATGCTAAAATTTGTGCTTCGACCACTCATAACAATGTTTTAGATTTCATATGGGCTCCTCCAATGATCTAGGCTCATCGAACTCAATCTAGTCTTTGTATGCTACTGGCAGTCCACTAATGAATCTCTAAACCTTGGCCTTCTCCTCCTTATGGTAAGGCACATATCTAACAACTCCATTAACCTACTAGTATACTCATCATCTGTCATGGAGCCAATCTGCAACTCATAAAACTCCTTAGCTCTGTCATCATAGTACCTTTTCGGTCAAACTTCTCCAAATCAGAAAGAAAGCAAGTTTGTGAGGGTAAGAAAGGTGGTATCAAAAGGCTAAACCTAGCAACGCTGGGCTGGTACAGTTAAGGAGTTTCGGAAAAAAAAGGTGGTACACGAAGAAGAGAAAGAAAGGAGAAGACAAATTACATTGAAGGGTGAAAATGGATGGTATTGAACCTGTTGTTGATGTAACACTAAGTGCAATGGATTTGTTAGAGGGGCATTTAAGTCGTGATTCCAACTATTTCAGGAGCAAGATATGGTATTCTAGCAGTTCTGATGAGCGCTTTTTTCCTAACAACACTTGTATGTTACTGTCTGCCTCTGACTTTTACACACCCACCACCGATGATGTGGGCAATTTATTAGTTCTCGAAGTTGAAGGGGTGGGGTTTCTTGTTACTAAGCCTGTTATTCCATTTCCTAATCCTCGGCGAATGATTAAAATTAGAAATGGCAGCATCAATGATGGAAGTTTGACAGTGGGTGAGGGTCCATCATTCACAGTTGTGACATACAATGTTTTGGCAGACTTATACGCTACTTCGGAGCAGTTCCCCAACTGTCCTTCATTCGCCCTCAAGTGGGCAGACAAAACTTGTTGAAGGAAATATTAGAGTGCGACCCTGACATCGTTTGCCTCCAGGAGGTACAACAGAACCATTTGATTTATTTTTTCCACGAAATTAGGATATGAAGGGGTGTTTAAGGGAAAGGAAAGAAAACTTCAACTTCCAACTGTTGATGGTTGTGCAACGTTTTATAAACGGAATAAATTTGACTTGCTAACTCACTGGTCGATTCATTTGAAATATAAAGACAACATTGCTCTGCAAGTGGTCCTTTCATTCAAAAATACCAATCAACAATGGCCATTATGCATAGCCAATACCCACATCCATGCAAATACTAAAAATAGAGATATAAAACTATTGCAGGTTCGTTACTTGGTGAAACACTTGGAGGCATATGTCCGGGATCACCGTGACCTCACGCTTCTACTATGCGGTGACTTCAATTCTTTGCCCGGAAGTGCCGTCCACTCATTTCTTACGACAGGCAGTGTCCAGAAATCACACCAAGAAATTTCGAATTTTGATCCATCTCTTATACTACAGTTTCGTCGCACAATAACCATTTTATTAAAAAAAAAGAAAAATTAATTTTGTGAGTGGCCATTCAGTAGGTGAAAACACTATTATGCTATTTTTCTACCCAATGATGTGAAAAATTAGGTAAGGCTGAGAGAGTGGGTGGCAAGTGAAGAAATCTCCATTAAGTGAAGAGGTGGGGTGAGGTTCTGCTATTTCTCTGGAGATTGTATAAGATTGCATAATTGTGCCCAAATGAGCTCTACAACTTAGTATGAGGGTAGATCTCACATAAAAAGGTAAATGTAAATGTAATATTTAACATTTAACATTTTTAATTCAATGTGGTCCCTATTTAAAAATAAATCTAATTATTAGTATGTATAAAGACAATATAAATTTAAAAGATAAAG
>APFE030602659.1:58147-69428 GCA_000404065.3 Pinus taeda | reverse complement strand
AAATGTCCCTCAAGCAAGCTAAGAAGGATAATAAATTATCACCAAAGTATTATGGTCCGTACAAGGTGTTCAAAAAGATTGCTACGATGGCATACAAATTAGAGCTTCCTGCAGCTTCTCGATTGCACCCAGTTTTCCATGTTTCATGTCTAAAGAAGGTTATAGGTGACAAGCTACCAGTTCAAACAATATTGCTAGAACTTGACGAGGAAGGAAAAATTATATTGGAACCGGAAGCAGTCACAAAAACAAGAACTCGATAGCTATGATATTGATCAATTTCGGAGTATCTTATCAAGTCGAAGAACTTATCTGCTGAAGATTCCACATGGGATGATGAGAATTTTATACAGAAGCATCTAGAACTACTCAAGCATTGAGGACAACACCTTTTTTGAAGGAGAGGGGCATGTTGGGTCCCTATAATACTAGTGATTACCCCATCACTATTGTAGTTGTACCCCTTATTAATATTGTTGTGCCCCTATTGTCCCCATATTGTTATTACTGTGCCCCATAGAATCCCTCTATTGCTATTTTTGTGGCTTTATATTATTCTTGTTAGGTCGGCTAGGTTATATTATGACTCCTTAGACTCCTATATATAGAAAGGAGGTTTTGTCATTTGTATCATCCAAGAATTGTTCATTTATGTAATGTAAAGGAGGTTGCCCCCTCGAAGAGGTTGAATTCTAAGGCATTGATCTATCTTTTCTTGAGCTGGTTCATAACACACATCCCCGCCCAACTCAAACAACTACCCACTATTCATTTGTAATTCGCTCACCAAAAAATGATTGTTGTTAAATAAAAAGGTTGAGAATCCATATTTTGCCTTTTTCAATCAATTTCTTTGTAAACCTATGCAAGCCATTGCGACACCTTCAAACCTTGAAAGTACTAGTTGACCTCAATTTCACTCCTGAAGAAGTTGCGGAGACCCCAACCAAGCTCTTAGTCTATACCAGAGACCTTTCAACCTTCTGCAGTGGCTGAGAACACCAATTTGAAGTTAATTCACCCAAATTCTAGGTATTTGAAGAGAAATTACCAGACACTCTTTAAATTTGAAAACGGCCAGTCTTTAAGGTGTTTTGATCGAGTAAAATTAATTGAAATTACATTAGAATTAAAGAGTGTGCCTGACTAAAATACCCAAACCCTTCTGAAACCTTCCGAATTATCTTCAAACCTCTGATATAAACCTGTATAAGTCAAATTCAAATCCACAAGAGCTAAATTATGGTTGCCCTTGTCTCCATGGATGTCAGACCAGTGACAACCCCCCATTTGGACCTTGACCACATGCATCAAAGACACCAGTGCCTATACACTCCTGCTCAAAATTCATTGTTGGAGTAAGGAGAGATATCTAAACCATAGTGATGACATTGGCCTTTGGGAGTCCAATTTTCCCAAATACCAGTTTCCACAAGTACGTGTCTTTCTTGAGATTGTCCATATGTGACGTGCTTGTTACATTCCCAGCCAGAGATCTATAATGTCCCCAAACCAAAAAGTCTTGTTTACTATTACAACTGAGTAAATCAATGAAATATTGCAAGTCCAACCAAGTCCAAACCTAATCCCACTCTCCATTGGGGATTTGTTAGACCAGTACCCCAAATTGAGTCCATCTAGACTTTCCCAAATCTTCTAAACTTTCATTGTAGAAAAGCAGCACATTCCTACAGATGCCCCTCCATATGTTTCTGCCATTTTCTCTGAAAGGGGCAAGAAAATTGTAACCATGACATCATGTATTCTAGGCTATACCACAGATGAATTAGTTGATGAGATCATGCTAGCCTTCATGTCCATGTTCACCCCAAGAAAGCCTCCTGCTACTTTGTACATTTATGCCCAGTTCATAGATGAAAGGATGCATGAAAAATTTACCAGAATGCACAATGAGAGAGTATTCAAGTACTCATTTATACTTTACCACATGCTTTTGTATTATCAGTTAGGCATATTTCCCTTCATCATCCAGAAGCAGGATACTAAAGGCCAACCCATGTCTGTTATATTTTGGACATTGCTATTCCACATGTTTTCATCACCATACACCTACACAGACTTCATTGACTCTTTTTTCCATGCAGTCATGACCATGCTGACAGGAAGCCCTCCAACCATAATAAGCCAAGAACTCAAAAGAGTACTTCAATTTCCAAACAAAGTAAGTAGTGAGATTGGTACCTTTACCAAAATCACACCGAAATAAGAATCTATGGTTGCCAGCTTGCCCCGTACAAACTGCCCAAACACCTCCCCATGAGGTTATTTGTTCTAGAATATTATAGGTAGATAATGATTTGTGATGATATAAACGTTGTCTCAGCCAAGCAAAGGACTCAGTTCAAGATCAAAAATCAGTTAGGCCCTTTTATTTGCAAATCTAGAGAGGCAACAGAGTAAGGAGATCAAATTCTGCAGCAAATGAAGTTTAAGAACAATTTCATGTGGAGGTATGACCATCAAGGGTTCATAACAAAACTAAGACAAAAGGTCAAATTGGGACCTTACATTCATCACCCTATACTAGAAATAGAGAGATATGCAAATCGATCTGAGTGATTGGAAAACACTCTCATAGATAGGGATAATACAAAGGTAGATGTTGAAAATACCTTGTTTGATTTAGATAAACAGCTTGATGAAAGCCCATTCCTGCAGGTAACAGAGCAAGAAGGAACCATGAGTACTCCCCTTGTTTTGCAGACTCCTCAGAATTAGGAAAAGAATCCCAAAATGAATAGAGAGGAAGGCTCCCGCTCAGGTATGGACACTTTCAATGTATAGTATGAAGCTAGCTAGAGCAAAAGGCCTAAACTCAATCTAGTTTCAGAACAGGAATGCAAAGAAGGCTCAGTAGAAATAACTGATGCTGAGTTATACATGAGAAAAGGCACAACTCCATCTGGAGAAACACAGGAGCCATCTACATCAAAACCTCAAATTTTAGAAAAAAAATTCAGCATATAAGTCTCCTCATTCAATAAGCCTGTTGATAGAGATAAGGACATTAAGGACATGTTCAAGGAGATTAAAATGAGAAATGAGAAACTAAAGGTGGAATCCTACACATAGTATTTAAATCTTACACCCCCTAATAAAAGTAGGTTAATGTCAGCTTTTGAAATCAAGGAAGGAAAGATGCAAATGTCCTTCATAAAGCTAATTATACAACAACCGAGAACATCAACATATTTCAAGAAGATAGACTTTAAAGTATTGGAAAGGGATATTCATCCCATTCACCAGATTAAATTTCACAAGCAGGCTGGAGAAATTATTTACTCCACCCTTACAAGAATGGCCATGGCTGCACATGAGTTGGAAAATTCACTGAATAACATTTCAGCCCAGTATCAGTTGGAAAAGGCTTCCTCACAGGCCAAAGACACCAGAATCAAGTCTTTGGAAGACTTGGAAATTGAATTGGGACATGATCCCAAAGACATCAAGGCTACTGAACAATTAATAAAAAAAAAAGAATGATGACATTGCAACCCTCAAGAAATAGTTAAAGATACCTCAACTACAGCACCCCTAGACACAGGAAGTCTTGGAAATCCAAACTAAGCATGAAGAGTTGATGGACTTAGTCCTTAAACTCAATGATCAGTTGAGGAAGATAAAAAAGGAATTGGACAACTTATTCCAATTAAAACAAATTGATCTTGGCACTACCTTGGTAAATCCCATTCCAGCAGTTACCACACCCGTTCCTTCCACATTGGCAGCCTCATTGGCTCCCACATCTCCAATGGCCACAACACTACCAGTTTCTACAACATCTACATTAGCAACAGGTGCATCAGGTGAAGAAGTAGGAAAATTGGTTAAATTTATGGAAGAAATGTCCATACAAAACTTAGATATGAATAAGCTCAAAGAGAAAGTGACAAGTTTGGAAACTAATTACAAGCTTGCCAAAATCTTGCACAAAGAAGAAGTGAAAAAGGCTACTAGTATGAGTGAAAGATTGAAAGCCCTGGAAAAGGACTTTACATTGAAAGAATCCCTTGGGCAGGCTAAGGAATAGCTATGGTCCAATATCATTGACTCTATCAATGATATTTGGAAATCTATTTAGGATATTTTCGAGAAAATAGATTTGATAAAGCTAGCTATAGAGGCCATCCAAAAAGTAAAAGCATAATTAGGAGGAATGCCAGAAGAGGCTGCCAGAATTATCCAATTCCTTAACACCAAGAATAAGTATGAGCTGCAGGAATTGGAAATAAGGGACATAACATAGACAACTTTGGAGGTTGGAAAGGTCCTCTTCAAGAGGAACTTGATGCAAAACTTGGAGGATATGTTTCAGAATATGCAGCTAGCAATAGACAAATTTATGGCTAAGTTCTAGATTTTGAGAGAAAAGGGATTACCCAATCCCTTAGTGATAAATGATAAGCTGATGACATAGGAGGATTACAACAAGAAAATCAGTGAGGTAGCAAAGGATCAAGTAAATACATCATCAATAAAGCCATTGCCAACAGGCAAAGTACTCTACAAAATAGTTGAAAACTTGTTTTACCTCCAACATGACGTAAAACACTTGTTTATCAATAAGCCTATTTTTGCCAAATACACAGAGGAAGATGAAAAATATAGAAAGATGCTAAAAGTCCAATTACTTGATGCTGAAACATGGAAGAAATTAACTGATTTACTATAGAAATATGCAGTAAAAAGGTTAATGTACAGTAAAAGTAAAACAACATGGTAAAAGGATGTGGACAAATCAACAGAGTCAAAGTGTATCAAATAAAAGTGTATCAGATGAAAGGCTAAAGTAAATGAAGCATCTAGTGTGAAAGATCGAACAACAAAGGAGATTGAAGGGCAAAAAATCAAATCCAGCAGAACCAAAATAAAAGGGACAACATGAAACAGTTCAATAGCTGTCTCTACCTTCTTGTATGAAGATATTTATTTTTTCCTAGATTAGTTGAAAAAACAATTTCAGATATTTTGTAATTCCATTTGTATAAATTCTTCAAAATTAAAAGTATGTAGGGTGAATTTTATTAGACATTTCTATAGACTTTTTGATCAGAAGACCCAAAAGGTTATTGTATCATTTGCTGAGCCAACAAGCTAGATTAATAAATAAAGATAAGACATTTCCAAGGATTCATGTGTTGAGCGAATTTCTGACAAGTATCTTCATGTGTTATCGTTATTTTTCTCAAGTTATTCATAATATTTTTTTTTCCAAATCCAAATGTTATAACTGAAATAATATTTCAGAACCTGTTTAATTACACTTTGTCTTAACAGTTATACATTTAAATGTTTTCTGTTAATATTTAAATTAAAGAATTCTTAATTGCTCTTTGGTTTAGATAGATTTCATGAATATCCAGGTTAAAGGATTCTTAATTGCCATTTGATTTTGATTAACTCTTCATTCCTCATTCGTTATCTAGGTCTGAGAACCCTTAATTGCTCTCTCAGCTCGAGTGAAACCCTTTCACCCCTCTGTCTCAAAGATCTGAAAAACACTCTGCTATCTTGCCCTTGGAACATTCCCTTTAGTGAGTTAATCCAGTTTTGCTTCCTCATTATTTGACTCCATAGCGCAATGGTCTAAAGACATCATTTTATCCATATGTCTAAGTAGATCCCACCACCCATTCTCAAATACAAATAAAAAACCCCTTGAACAATCATAACTAGCCTAAAAACATCTTAACTAAAACAAAGTTAAATTTTAAAGAGAGAGCCCTCTCTGAGCATCAGGAAGGCGACCATACTGGGGGCTTCGATCCTCAATCTCATAAAAACTTAAGGAAACATTAAATTAAATCTTGAGCCCCTTAAGGTCATTATCCGAAGTAAATTTTCAGAAAATTTCATAAAAACAGTTTAAAAACTTAAAATTCTGGCTCCTAAAAAGATTCACTATACTAGGGCAAACCGAGATCTGAACCCTGTAACTATAGTGGATGACCCAGAGAGGATTTTAAGACAACCTAAAACAAAAAAAACTCAAGCTAGTAATAGCAAGTTAGTTAGATCCAATTCAGTCCTTTTTCATTTGACCTCTCATTATTCAGAAGTAAATCTGAGAATGTAATCCATGGAACAGTCTTAGATCCTGGGTTTGTTCAACTCATTGAATCAAAAATGGTTATTCATATTTAGATAAATTAGTCGTTGAGACTTTTGAAGAATTAGAAGCTTGGGCCTCTAAATTGATAAGTAATATAGGTGATTCTTACATTCAACAGTCTATTGAACTAGCTGCCCTTACTACTGATGCCCTTGGATTTTCTCCACAAACTTTACTTGCTATAAATCCACCTTCCTTTACCACAACTTCATCAATTGTATCTACCACAATCCAATCACCTAAACCACTTATTAATCAATAATATTCATCATCATCTAGTTCACCTCCATGATTTCAAGCCCTTCTTCAACCACTACAGCGTCACCCCCAAGTCAAACTAGAATCACAACAATGGAAAACATATATGCTCCTCTTGTTTTACCTGCCCAAATCCATGCCATGCCTGTAGATTATCAGAGTAAGATATTCTTGTTTGATGCTACTTGTCATTACACTGCGCAACAACATATAAACAAGATGTCTGACTTTTTTTGAATTGCATGAAATAGATGAAGCAGATGTCCAAATGAGATTGTTTGCCCAAACTTTAACTGGTGATGTCAAGAAGTGATTCAAAGCCTTTCCTGCAAACCATATTGCAAACTTAGCCAATTTTCAAGCGTTATTTGCTAATAGATGGGAGAGAAAGAAGAACTCATTGCAAATACTTTATGATTATGACAATATTAGGAGAGCTCCCAATGAGTGAGTTCAGGACTATTGCACTAGGTTTAATATAATGCAATTCCAGCCAACATTAAGCCTCCACCCAACCTAGCATTAATTTAGTTCCCTGATGGTTTCGATGCTGACATGTCATACTAGCTAAGGGAGAGAAATCCTCAAACACTTGAACAAATGCAGAGCAATGCTATCAGTGTAGAGGCCAATGTATTAGCTAGGAAAGCATGAATGAGGAATGAAAAGAAAGTTGTATTTAAAGAAGAAGTTTCAACTTCAGATGATGGTGAGCACTAGTATTACAACAAGAATGCTGCAACTCCTAGGCGTCCAACTTTAATTTTATCAACCCAGTAGTTGGCAACAAATTTGGAAGCATCGATGCTATATGCACAAGTACTAGTTCTCATTGTAGGTTGTCACTTAGTCAGCCGGTGAGAGATCACTAGGATCTCAAGCCAACTTCTATAGATTTCAAAAGAAGATTTATTTGTGATGAAAGGAAAGAAAGATTACTCTACATATGCTATTCTAACTACAAAAAGGAGAAAGACTGGAATGTAAAGCAAAACATAGTAAACCCTAATTAACAAGATAATTCTACTTTTGCCGAAAACATTATGAAAACCATGAAAGAAATTCCATTACCTACTCAAGGAAGTAAAAAAAATCTAACCATGCTATTTCTGGAAGTAAACAAGCAAAAAACATATTTTTGGATTTTTATGTGTTTTTATGTGAATTTAACATGCAACTAATTTATTGTGTGCGAGTGTGGCAGTGAACAAGTGGCGTTAGAGGGCAGTTTTAAGCTTGGGAGGATGTATGATGGTGTGGATGGTTCCTAGGAGGTCTTAGGTGGTCTTCTGGAGGCTTTTCCGATACTCAGCCTTCAAAAGAAACCGTACAGGAAAAACTACAGGAAGACGTAGGAAAACTACAAGAGGAAAACAGGGAAACTACAAAAGGCCTACAAGAGGAGGCCGAGAGAAATTTTCATTGTTTTGAGGGTGTGAGAGTGGGTGGAAAAGGTGGATGAAGGTTGGAATGAGTTGTTAGGGTGCCTAAGGTCTACCATGAATCACCATGAGAGAGAAAGATGATTGGGTTTGCTCAAGGAGAGAGGAAGAAGTTCTATGAAAAATGAAGGAAACTAGGGTAGAATTGAGGTGAGGTTTGGGAGACCTATAGGGCATGGATTAGATGGAGGGTGTGATTGCTGATAATTCTAGCCTACTATTGGAAGATATATGCTACATAGAAACTGACAATTAACCAAGAAAATCAAGCAACCAATGAAATGAGTGCATCCTAGGAAAAATAGAGTTTTGCATTAAAATGGCCCAAACTATGATGTATAGAAGGAAATGTCGGGAAATGTTGTAATAAAGGAAAGAATACAAAAGGACTAGTTCAAATCAGGAAGTGAACATTATAAAGAAGATCTAAAGCAAAGCAAAACTAGACTATCAACCTACTAGAGAGCTGCAAACACTAGAAGTCTGAGGAATGAGGAAAATCTGTGTTTTTGGGGAAGTAAGAGAGTCTTTGCCTCAAATCATGGTCCCAGAGGGAGGAAGAGAGGCCAAGGAACTCTTGCTATCCTTTTGAAACTTCTCTGATTACTACTTAACCTGTTACAAAAAGCACAAATGGAAGCAAGCTACTAAATCATCAAAAGCAACCTATTCTTAACCATAAGAGAAATACATCAAACAACAAACTAATCTACAAACTGAAGTAAAGCATACAAACACAGTTAAAGAGAAGCTTGGCTACTTGGATTGGGCCCTAACCTAAGAGCTTCAGCCCTCTGAGGTAACTCAGTGCTAGTTGAAAAAGGATTCCATATTCGGTTGCTTGTACTTCGAGCTGAATGAAGGGGAATTCGAAGTGAGGAGCAATAAATGAGGGAGACTCCCTCTTATATGTCCTCTTCTCTATCTACTTCGAGTTATTACTATATTTTGACCACTATATCCTTGACTTTGACCTCAAAATCCATCAATAATCTGCATTAAATACATGTTAGATCACATGGCATAATAACTAACTCAAATCACCCTATAAGCATAAATATAATCAGAAAATCATACAATAAGCTAAGAGAATGGTTTATTTGACTAGGTTAGGAGGTAAAATGAGCCCATATAATTACCCATTTATGAGGCTCATCATCACCCCTTACTGAAGGTGTTGCTCATCCTCTGAGTAACCTAGTCAATCTCTTGGTCTTCTATGGCCCTGGTGCCCTCCCTAGAATTCCAGACTTCTGATGTGATTTGCTCATGTTCTTCATAAAATCCTGCTTTTTTGTCTATGTCCTTCCATTTCTCCTTCTCTTCTTCTTCTCTTATGCCTTCTAGCATTCCTAATATGATTGGAGGACTTAGTTTGAGGCCAATCTAGTTGACCTTCAACCTTTTCATGGAGCGTTTATACATTGGCACTCTTTTCAATGCCTCCTTTAGCCTCATGGGGGAAATGGTATTATCTGATCTACAAGCTATTGGGTAGGGTGTTCCATCTTCTCATGCATGCATTCACACAATCATCCCCAAGTAGCCTAAGCATATCTTCAAAGTATGCAATGGATTGTTCCTGATTGGCTAGATATTTAGGGGCAATCTGAGAGTCATTGGCAAGTAAGTTGTGTGTGTTGATGAGTGCCATAGGATCTAATGGCTCAGCTCTTATCATCAATGGTTCATTATGCTCTTTTATTGAGAATCTTCTCATTTCTGCTTCCCTCAATTCTTCATGGTTCATCCATGATGCCATGGCCATTAATTGTAGATCCCCTAGCTTGGCATTAGGGTCCCACACATTCAGGTCTGTGAGCGCCATGTTGTGTAGATAGAACTCTGCCATCTTTGCTTTGTCCTTGGCGATGCTTTAGTCACACAAATCCATGAACTATCTATACTATTGGAAAGGCATTATGCCTCTTTGTGCCAAAGTTTTGATTTGGAATTGAAGCCATTGATCCTTTAGATAGAGGCCATAAGATTTGGCTAGTGTTTTTCATTGTAATGCTTCTATGGATAAGCTGGCAATGTATGTCAAATGATTCTCTTTCTCTTGCAGCTACCTCCTTAGCAATTCATTCTCATTCTTAAGGTGGCTTCTTGTAATGTCTTCTCTATCTCTGAGAGTACTCAATCCCCTGCCCATTTCCTTGGGTTTGTCTTCCGTTTGGCCAATATCCTTAGCTCCATTGGACTTGGCTATCTACATCCACCTATGTGTTCTCACTCTCTCTTTTTCCAATTCAAAAAACAGTGGAATTGCAAATTTTTGTGGGATTATCTTGCCTTCCTCAAGTATTCTATCATAGGAGTCAATATTAGGCTGGGGGTTAGGTTCTTGTAGCTCTTGTGTTTCCTCTTTCACCTCTGGATGTCCTCCTATCTTTTCCTTAAGTTTTTGTGTCTCTTGTAGTTTGGATAGTGTCTCCTGTAGGACTGTTTTAGCATCCTGTAGGTTTGGTTTGGGGTCCTATAGAATTTCCTTTCCCTTCCATGTAGAAGATATTGTAGTCCTCCTTGCATAGGTTATGGGTGACTTGGAAGGAGATTCTTTCACCTTGGCAGATGGTGAGTCTTCAATGTTAATTTGAGTCTTTGATGAGGGCTGAGGTTTGCCTGTTTTAATTCTGGTACTCTTCCTTGCCCTGAAATACATGGAGGTTTTTCTTTTCCTCTTCTACTTTTGCTTCACTAGTGTACTGAGGGCAATGAGTGTAGCTACTACTTCTCTTTCCAAAGTTTCAGGGTGCTCTTCTCTTTGCTCTGCCCTCTCTGCCTCCTTTTCTCCCTCTTCTATCTCTTTTTCCTCCTCCTGCTATGTCTCTTTTTCTATCTCCTATTCTGTCTCTTCAATTCTCCCCTCCTCTATTTATTTTCTTTCCTCCCTCCTCTCTTGCTCTACTGTGTCACCACTACCTTAATCTTCTCCTCCTTCTTGTTCTCCCTCCTCACTGATAGTAGGACTGACGTCATAGGTTAATGCCTTGATGTCATCCTCAACTATCATATTTCTAAAAACCTCCCATGCTATAGGGATTGTAAGGGTATGGAGGGCTTCTTCTACTAGGATCTTGATTAAGCCATGGTGAGCTAGCTGCTGTGAATTTCCTTCTTGTACCTTGGTGCTGGAGTCAATGAGGGATTGAAGGAGAAAGTAAGGGATATTGAGCTTTTGATGTGCTGGGGTATCCATGCCATATCTCAATTCTTGGAGGATTATGAAATGATATCCATAAACAATGTTGTGCCTCCCCTCACAAGAAATGTATTTGATCACTTGGTAGCTAACCTCATCCCAGGGATATGGTATACTAGCCCTCTTAATTCCATTTTTGTCTTCAACAGGGGTTTCATTATCTTGGAAAAATTTCCTCTTGGCAGCCTGGCCAATTGGTTTCTCATCTTTACTCCAAGGCAGCCCAAGAGGAAGGGTAGTGAC
>APFE030602659.1:36089-52078 GCA_000404065.3 Pinus taeda | reverse complement strand
GTAATCATCCCCTCTTTACTACATCAGAGTTAACTCTTCCTCCCACTACCTGTCCTTCGCATCTTTTGCTTGAGTTGATTTTGCACACATGTGAGTGATATCTCGGTTAAGTGGAGTCAACTAAATGAAGGTGTCCAATTTAATTGGCCACCTTTCCCTCTTTTGATTTCAACCATCTCATTGCCTTTGTATGATTCCTAATTACACAAATGCAGATACAGGAGTGACTTAGCTACTTACCTGTAATCCGAGTGTATTTGTAGGGATCTTATTCTTTTCCCTTTTTTTTTTGACATCACTGGGCCGCCTTAGAAGAGGTTTTCAACCCAATGATGGGACTCAAGCGCCTCATGGAGGTTTTCACTTGAGTCCTTACATTTTCTCTTTTTTTCTTTAGTGAGTGGGTGAAGTGGAAGCTAAGACATGCTCCACTACCATCACTGTTTTATTCAAATCTTCAATAAACTCTCGCTTGGAGAGGGGTTTTTTGTAAAATTTCAACTAATGTCCATTGACAAGCATGTGGATGGCTTCATCATTAATGGTTCTAATCAGAACTGAACCATTGTCATTTCATTTCTCCATAGTTCAGGTTCCCAGCCATCTTGTCCTGAACCTTCCTTTGAAATCCTTGTATCTCGAATCATACAGTAGTGCCCAATCTCCCTCTTGGAATTTCTCCTCCCTAATATTTTTGCCATGCCATATCTTTCTCTGAAGCTGAACTACCTTTGTATGGAGAAGGGCTTGCAATCTGTATTCATCCAATCTATTGGCCTGAAGTAATCTCTCCTTTTGTGCATGGCTGAGGTCTAGGTTCAACTAAGTTGCCATCCTTAGGGTATTGAATTCAAATTCTATTGACAGTAAAGGCTTCTTCCCATAGACCAGTTCATAGGGTGTGAACCCGGTGGTGGTCTTCCATGTTGTGTTGTCGGCCCAAGTGACCTCAACTAATTTTTCCACCCAGTCTTTTCTGTTGTTGCTCACTATCTTGGTTAGGATCCCTTCCAATGCTCTGTTAGTGACCTCCACTAGCCCATTAGCTTGTGGATGGTAAGGGGTGGAAGTCCAGTGCTTGATCTTATGATGTGTGAGCAGGTCTTCACTCAGGTTGGAATTGAATTGACTGCCTTGGTCTGTGATCAACTCTCTCAAATACCTGAACTTGTAGAATATTTTTTCCCTCAAAAACTCAGCTACTTTTTCCTCTATCGCTATTTTGATTGCTTTTGTCTCCACATGCTTTGTCAGGTAGTCGGTGCACACAATGATGCACTACTTCTTCTTTGAAGGGGGGTTGATAGGCCCCACAAATTCCATGCCCCACTTCTCAAATGGCTCAAAGGTCACTTGAGGTTCCATGGGCATTTCATCCTTTGGAGTGGGTTTCCCAATCCTCTGACACCGATCACACTGGCTCATGTATCTCCTCACATCCTAATGAAGAGTGGGCCAATAGTAGCCTGCTTGCAATGTCTTGAAGGCGATTATTTTTGCTGCAAAATGACCTCCACAGAGCCCGCCATGATAGGCCAGGAGAATGTCAAATACTTCCTCCTCCCTGACACATCTTCTCAAGATCTAATCTAGGCCATGTTTGAAGAGATTGCCTCCAATCTAGGTGAAAGGGGCACTTTTCCTTACTATCTTGCTCTTCTCTTTTGAGGATAGGTGTGGTGGGAACTGTGTTGAAACCAAGTAGTTTGCTATATCAGCAAATCATGGAGAGAGTACTGATATAGGAAATAGGTTTTCATATGGCATTTTGTCATCCACCATTCCTTCTTCACCTGCAAGAAAATTTACTCTAGACAAAAAGTCAGTAACAACATTCTCTTTACTAGGCTTATCAATAATGGTAAGATCAATCTGCTGTAGTAAAAGCAACCATCTAATAATGCGAGCATTTACATCTGGTTTGTTCATTAAATATCTAATTTCAACATGATCAGTGTGCACAAAGGTTTGATAACTTATGATATAATGTTTGAATTTGTTTAAGGAATGCATGACAGCTAGGAGTTCCTTCTCGATCACTGTATAGTTTAACTCTGCCTTTGACAAGTTTTTGCTAATAAAGTATATGGCATAAGGTAACTTTTCATCAATTTGTCCTAAGGTTTCTCCTATTTATTTGTTCAAGGCATCTGTGTGAATGTGACAGGGTAGGGCCCAGTTTGGGCCTCTGAGAATTAGGGTAGTCAGTAGCTTTCTCTTCAAGGTATCTACAACTTCTTGACAGTTTTCCGACCATATGAACTCAATATCTTTGCCTAGGAGGCCAAACAAAGGAGAGGCTAGCTGGTTGAAGTCTTTAATGAATCTCCTGTAATATCCAGCTAAGCCTATGAAGCTTCTGACATCTCTCACCTTTTGAAGAGGTGGGACCGATTGGATGATGGCAATTTTGTTGGGGTCCTCCTGCAATCCTTGCTGAGATATTGCATGACCTAGCACAGTCCCTTCAGTCATAAAAAATTCACGCTTTTCCAAACAGAGGGATAGGTTCATCTATATACACTTATCTAGAACTTTTCCCAGGTTAGATAAATCTTCTTGAAAGTCAAAGCCATAAGGAGTAAAATCATCCATGTATATTTCTACTACATCATGAACCAGTTCAGAAAATATACTCAATATCGCTCTTCGAAAGTGGCTAGAGCATTGCAAAAACCAAAAGGAAGGACCCAGCATGCAAAGGTACCCCAAGGACAAGTGAAAGTGCTCTCATCTTGGTCTTCCGGGCTGATTTGAATCTGATTGTACCGACTAAACCCATCTAGGAAGGAGAAATTTTTTTTCCCTGCTAGACCGTCTAACACTTGATTTATGAAAGGTAAAGGAAAATGGTCCTTTTTAGTGGCTTTGTTCAATTCCCGATAGTCAACACAGATTCTCCACTTACCTTTTTTCTTTGGCAGTAGCACCAAAGGAGAGACCCATTCACTGTCAGAGATGGGATAGATGAATCCTGCATCAAACAATTTCTGTTGTTCTTCCTTAACAATATATTTAAGTGCTGGGTTCATCCCCCTTTGAGGCTACCTAACTAGCTTGCAATATTCCTTGATGTATATATGATGAGTACATACTAAAGGGTGCACTCCCTTCATCTCCTTGTAACTCTAGGCGAAGGCATCTAGATTTTTTCTAAGTATGCTACATAGCTCCTTCTCCTGGGAAGTAGATAGGGATGGATTGATTTTCAATGTTCTTTCTAGGCCAAACTTTATATTTTTAACATGAAGAGAACTGGGTTCAGCCACACAGAGATCAGTTAAGGGGTTGTTTTGGGTTTCTCTTACTATGTCTTCTAATGGTGATACACTGGGAGGTGGATTCTGAATCAAATTTTCAATCATATCATCCTCATCATGCAATTTCCCCCCCATGGAAATTTCTAATGTATAAAGTGGTGCATAATAAACTTCATCCTCATCCTCCTCCTCCTCCTCCAATTAGAGAGGTAGATCATGTTGTAGCAAGGGTTGGGCAGGAGGATATAGGATTAATTGCTTGGACATGTGCTTATTCATTATGGTCATGTTCCCAGCTCGACAACTGATGTAGGCATCGAATGTAGCCAACCAGGGTCTTCCCAGAATGAGAGGATACCTAGTGAGCTTTGCCTCTGGCTAAAGAACTAAGAAATCAATAGGGTACTCCCAAGAATAAATGGAGACCATCACATATTCCACAATCCCCTCAGGGGTCATTGTGGAGCGGTCTGCTAGTTGCAGCATTGTCGTGGTCTTCCTCAAGGAGCCTTGGAGTTTAAGTTTGAGCATTGTTTCCTTTGTAATCACATTAATGGTAGCTCCCAAATCAATCAAGGTATGTGGGACCATTGTCCCATTGATGTGGACATCAACTACTGGGCTTCCAGGGTCTAGATATTTTGGACAGATTATCTGCCCCAACATCAGGTCAGACAGTTGTCCTATGACATTGATGGTTGGGGCATCTCTCTCGCACCTTTGTGGATGCCTAAAGCACTTCTCTTCGATCAACCTATTGTAGATAGGAACATATTTTATGGCTTGGAGAAGTGGTATATTCACACATAAATGTTTCAATTCTCCCAAGATTTCAGTCTCTTTTGGGGTAGGTTGGATTGTCATGGATAGTCTATTAGGAAAGGGTGGATTTTCTTTAGGTTTGCTTTCCTCGTTATCTTCCTCAATCCCCCTGGGTGGAGGTTGGCTATCTGGGAGAACTTCCCCGGATCAAAAGTTAATTTCTTGAATCTCCACATCATAAGTTGGGCATGATGGTTCCCCACCACACACTTGCTAAGCCTATCTGTTGTTCAGGTTCGGATTTGGTTGGGCAGGCATTTGGAGTTGCCTTGGTGGAAAAAAAGGTAACAGTTGTGGTTGGGCAGGTGGTGGAGGCAGAAGAGCGGGAGGAGAGTTGTATTGGGGCCTCCACCCCTGATGAGATGCATTCCATTGAGGTTGCAGCTGAATATAGGATTGAAATGAATAGGTGGCTAGTTGGGCATGATATTGAGATGGGAAGGACCAAGGAGGAGGCGTGGACCAGGAAGGATGAGCATGGGGGCCTGAAGAAGGTATGGAGGTGACTTGGTTGGGGTTGTAGTATGCCTGAGATGTCCCATGCATCCCCTGGTGGTATGGTTTAGGTCCAAGCAGCCTCCTTTGGTTTATGCAATAGATTTGTTCAGTGACTCCTTTTCCCCCTTGGTATACATCTTTAAGTCTAAGCAAGGAATGGCACTTATCTGTAGAATGATATTCTTCATAGACTGAACAAACCTCTATATAGTTCAATGGGAATTCATTCCTAGGATGCCTCCTAGTGCATCTAGGGAAAAAAATGACCAAATCCCTCTCTGCTTCCTCTTATTTTCTTTTGATATGTAAGGTATCCATTTGTATGGCAAGAGTCTGTAGCATATCATGCTTGAATTCTTCCAGCATGTTTCCAATTTCACCTTTAATGGATGAATTGGAAGAAGAGGTACTGGCTATGGGTTGACTCCCCCTACCTTTCTTTCTGGCTGCTTTAGAATGGTTTCTAAAAATAGTATTTATGTCTTCATAGGATAGTTGGTAGATATCTCCCCTAGCTAGTAGATGGAGGATGTTTAAAAGGTCTTCCCAAATTCCCCTGAGCGGAACCAACTTCAGAGACATGGCATCAAGTGTACACTTGGCCCTTTTGTAACTGAGCTGGAACCTCTCTTCATAGTCTTCCAAGGACTCATCACTTCCTATGGTCATTCGGAAGATTTCTTCTTTAGTATCTTTTGACCTACAATAGTCTTGATACTTGTTGTTAAAGGCCTGCTGCATCTGAGCTCAAGTTGTGATTCTATTGCCAGGTAATCCCATGAACCAGTGTAGTGATGTGTCCTTGACAGTAGAAGGGAATAGTTTCAACTTTTGCTCGTCTTTTGCATAGTCATAAGTTCGACAGATGACATCAAACTAGAACAAGAAGGTGTCAGGATCTTATGTAGTAAAACCATGGAAGTGAGGTATGACTGAAGGACTTATATTATTCATTTTGGTGTCCCCATTGGTCTCCTAAATGGGGAAGGTACCCTCTATTCTCTATCCATTTCCCCTACCATTTATGTTTTCAGCCATTGGCTCTAGAGGAATGTTTTCTTCTTCTTCTTCCCCTATAGGTTCTTTAAATATGTGTAGATTTTCACCTAAGGGTTCTTCTAGATTTTAGCCACTGAAGAAGAGAGAAGGTTGGCTGTGTGAATTGGTGGGGGTGTTGGGAAAATATTTTCCTAAGTTATCTCTACTCCTACGAGGCATGAAACGAAATATTTTTGGTTGGTTTTTTGCTTCTTTTTCCCCACAATGAAAGTACCTACAGAAACTGAAATTGTGATTGAACAAAACAAATTGCAACTATCTGAAATGAACTTGCTAACTGGAAATTTATAGAATTGAAAAGGAAAGCAAGGAAATGCAGAACTGAAAGAAAATAAATGACTAGTCTACTTTTTCCGAAATAAACTATTAGCAGAATGTTGCAATAGGAAATAGAAGAAAGCAGTAATCATATAATACTCGGATGCTTCCCTAACAATGGTGTCAAAAGGTGGTGAGCACCGGTATTGCAGCAAGAATAATGCAACTCCTTGGCTTCCAAATTTACTTTTATCAACTCGGTAGTTCATAACAAACTTGGAAGCATCGGTGCTATATGCACAAGTACTGGTTCTCACTTCAGGTTGTCACTTGGTCAGCCAGTGCGAGATCACTAGGAGCTCAAGCCAACTTCTATAAATTTCAGAAGAAGATCTATGTCTGATGAAAGGAAAGAAATATTACTCTACAGATGCTATTCTAACTGCAGAAAGGAGAAAGACTGGAATGTAAAGCAAAACCCAGTAAACCCTAATTAACAAGCTAATTCTACTTTTGCCAAAAACACTATGAAAACCATGAAATAAATGCCATTACCTACTCAAGGAAGTAAAAAAAATCTAACCATGCTATTTCTTGAAGTAAATAAGTAAAAAACATATTTTTGTATTTTTATGTGAATTTAACATGCATCTAATTTATTGTGTGTGAGTGTGGTAGTGAACATGTGGCGTTAGAGGGAAGTTTTGGAGCTTGGGAGGATGTAGGATGGTGTGGATGGGTTGTAGCAGGTCTTATGTGGCCTGCTAGAGGCTTTTCTCACACTAGGCCTTCAAAAGAAATCCTACAGGAAAAACTATAGAAGGACATAGGAAAACTACAGGAGGGAAATAGGGAAACTACAGGAGGCCTACAGGAGGAGGCAGAGAGAAATTTTCTTTGTTTTGAAGGTGTGAGAGTTGGTGGAAAATGTGGATGAAGGTTAGAATGAGGTGTTAGGGTGCCTAAGGTCTACCATGAATCACCAAGAGAGAGATAGATGATTGAGTTTGCTCAAGGAGAGAGGAAGAAGTTCTATGAAAAATGAAAGAAACTAGGCAGAATTGAGGTGAGGTTTGGGAGGCCTATAGGGCATGGATAAGATGGAGGGTATGATTAATGGTAAGGCTGGCCTACTATTGGAGGAGATATGCTACATAGAAACTGACAGTCAACCAAGAAAATCAAGAAACCAATGAAATGAGTGCATCTTAGGAAAAACAGAGTTTTGCATTAAAATGTCCTAAACTATGATGTATAGAAGGAAATGCTAGGAAATGCTGTAAGAAAAGAAAGCATACAAAGGGAATACTGCAAATCAGGAAGTAAACATGATAAAGAAGATCTAAAGCAAATAAAAACTGGACTATCAACGTACTAGAGAGTTGCAAACACTAGAAGTCCTAGGAATGAGGAAAATCTGTGGTTTTGGGGCAGCAAAAGAGTCTTTTCCTCAAATTATGGTCCAAGAGGGAGGAAGAGAAGCCAAGGCATTGTTTCTAGCCTTTTGAATCTTCTCTAATCACTACTTAACTTGCTACAGAAAGCACAAATGGAAGCAAGCTACTAAATCATCAAAAACAACCTATTCTTAACCATAAGAGAAATACATCTAACAACAAACTAATCTACAAACTGAAGTAAAGCATACAAATACAAGTAAATAGAAGCTTGTCTGCTTCGATTGGGCCCTAACCCAAGAGCTTTAGCCCTCTGAGGTAACTCAGTGCTAGCTGAAAAAGGCTTCCATATTCATTATAAAAATATAGCAAGATTACATGAAACTGTCATAAAATAGTAAGCTCGAAATTTGAGGAGAGTTTACACAAGCAAAAAAAAGTTGACCCTAGTGAGGCCCTAGGCCTCTCCACTTGCTCCGTTGTCTTCTAGGGCATGATTGAGCTGCTTGAACTCTGAGCTGAATGAAGGGGAATTTGAAGTGAGGAGCAATAAATGAGGGGGATTCCCTCCTATAATTCCTCTCCTCTGTCTACTTCGAGTTATTACTATAGTTTGACCACTAGATTCTTGACTTTGACCTCGAAATCCATTAATAATCTGCATTAAATACATGTTAGACCACATGGCATAATAACTAACTCAACTCACCCTATAATCATAAATATAATAAGAAAATAATACAATAAGCTAAGAGAATGGTTGACTTGACTAGGTTAGGAGGTAAAATGAGCCCATATAATTACCCATTCATGAGGCTCATCAAATGGAAAAGTATATGCTTTAGCTAAAAGTTTAGAAAGAATAATGGATAGGTTAGAGAAAATGGAGAGGAAAAATCAATGGGAGAATCAACAACAACCCCAATAATAAACCCAAATTTTAGGAAGAACCCTAATATTGCAAAAAATTTTACACCAGACCAACAGATTAGGCCCCCCTTCCAAGAAAATTATGTTGAGGATTCACAGAACCAAGAAGTAGAGGATGATACCAGATTACCACAGAAGAAGACACTATTTTTCTTACTCAAGAAGAACAAGAGTTATATATGCTTTAGCAATTGTAGTTAAAAACTGGTGAATCTTTTGATTTTAAACAGGGATATGAATAAGTTATGTAAGGGGTACATAAACAATATATCTTAATAAGTAAGAAGAATAATGAGACTCCCATTAAAAGATCCATCCAAACACAGACTAAGATAATAAAAGAAGCTTGAGTTAACAAAGTATTGCAAATTCCCCCTAAGGGAACAACTAAAACTTCAACCCCTAGGATTGTAGATATAACCTCCACTAAAACCCAAATAGAGACAATCACTAAAAACAATAAAAATAAAAGAAATCAAGGCAATACAATCGAAATGCAAAAAAACCTCATCTCCCTTTCAATATTAAAAATGAAATAGCTAAATTAAAGACATCAGTTCCTTTGACCAAACTAGTAAAGAATGAATCTTATAGGTCACAGATAACTGAGACATTGAACATAGGAGAGGGATAAGATTCTGTTAATTTGAATGATGACCAGCCTGAATTGTTGTTCGGCCCTGAGGCCAATGGAATTCATCAGCAAGGGGGAGTTCCTCCTTTTTAGATAAGCTTAAACATTCATGATAAATTTTTGCATAACACTATGTTGGACTTAGGAGTATCCCACAATCCCATTCCAAAGGTAATAATGGAAAGACTGAACCTAGACATTACCAAGCCCTATAAGGATTTATTTTCTTTTGACTCCAACCAGGTCAAATTCCTTGGTCTAATCAAAGAATTATGCGTGACTCTTGTCCAGTTCCCTGCAAAGAGCATTCTGATAGACATTATAGTTGCAAACATCCCACCAAAATATGGAATGCTACTATCTCGCTCATGTGGAGAAAAACTACAGGGATCTTTGTAGTTGGATATGTCTAATGCCACCATATCCATTTTTGGCCAAACAAGAAAATTATATAGGGAGATCTTGATGAAGTACATGGTCAGTAGTGAGGAAAAGCCACAAAAATTTCCCATATACTCCATGCATTTAGATATGGACTCTTTCATCTTATACAATGAAAAAAATGATAAAAAGGAAATGACAGCGAAAGACCTTAAGTATAGAATAGATGACAGTGAGAACATATTCCATGAGTCACTTTAGCATTTAGACTTTGATGGGTCTGTCAATAAGTTAGGGGCTGGTGCAGGAGTGTGGATCCATAATATGGAAAATAACCATGTTGAGGGACATGCTTTTAGATTGAAATTCAAATGTACCAATATCAAGACTTGTTCACCAATATCAAGACTTGTTCCCGACCAAGATCATGCACTTAAATGGGATCATTGGTGACTTAGGGATGATGAAGATCACTCTGAAACCAGACGCAAAGCCAGTTAAGAAATGACCTTACTGCTTGAATCCAAAATATAAAGAAAAGTTCCGCGATGAATTAGACAAAATGCTCGTAGCTAGAATTATTGAACCACTCGAAGAATTTGACTAGGTGAGTCCTATGGTGGTGTAGGAGAAAAAACACAAGGGTGAAATTAGAATATGTGTGGACCTCAGGAAGCTTAATGATGCTTGTGTTCACGATCCATTCCCAACACCATTCATAAATGAAGTATTAGAGAATGTTGGTGGTTAGGAAGCTTACTCATTCACAGATGGCTTCTCAGAGTACCATTAGATCAAGATCATGTTGGAAGATAGGAGCAAGACAACCTTCACAACAGAATGGGGCTACTTTCAATATACCGTTATGCCCTTTGGACTGAAGAACACACCAGTGATATTTTCGTGTATAGTGGTGGCTTTGTTCAAGGAATACATCCACAAGCTCTTAGTGGTCTATCTGGATGATTGGACTATTTTTGGGTTAGTTAAACACCATATAGCGAGCTTATAGTTGATGCTGGATACATGTCGTAGCCACTAGATTGTGCTAAATCTTAAGAAGCGCACCATTCTTGTTCCCTTTGTAAACTTGCTAGGCCATGTGGTTTGCAAACAAGGCCTAATCATGGACCCTGAAAAGATTGTTGTTATTCTGAATTTGGAAGCACCACGGAGTGTCAAACATCTACGCTACTTTGTGGCACACAGGTTACTATAAAAAGTTTATCAAGAGCTATGCACAAATAACAACACCAATGGAAAAATTATTGAAAAAAGACACTAAATATTGTTGGAATGATGATTATATGAAAGGTTTGGATGTTCTCAAGGAGAAACTAGCATCCGCTCCCATTCTGGTCTTCCCAAAATGGGATGTAGAATTTCATGTACATGTTGGTGCATCGTGTATTCCGTTGGGAGCAGTACTCACGCAGGAAGGCATGGAAGGTGTGGATCACTCGATCAGGTTCATGAGTCGGTGGCTGTCCAAAGCCAAGAAGAACTACTCTACTACTGAACGTGAAGGGTTGGCAATGGTGTACGTGCTCCAGAAATACCGACATTATTAACTTGGCGGGCACTTCAAGATGCATATAGATCATTCCACATTGAAATACCTGGTGAACAAGCTTGTGTTGGGGGGAACATATGCAGATGGCTGTTACTATTTCAAGAATATGAATTTGAGGCCATCGTCAAGCCGGGAGGCTTAAATGCAAGACCATATCACTTATCACGAGTAGAGATAGGAAAGGAGAAAACAAATTTGGAGGAGGGACTACTAGATGCACAACTCTTTGTAGTACACGTCGTGGATGGCTATTTCAAAGATATAATCCATTTCTTAACCATAGGGACTATATCAAAGGAATACTCAGTCCAGTAGAAGAAAGAATTGGTGGTGTGCACGATAAACTTTTTTGTCATCACGGGGCACCTCTACAAAATGGGAAATGATGAGATATTGTGAAGATATGTACCTGAATTTGAATAAGGATAGATCCTCACAGAAGCACACGGGGGTGCTGCAGGAGGACACTATGCAGGATGCACGATTGTACAAAAGATTCTTCACGCGAGGCTATGGTGGCCAACCCTGCACCATGTTTCAAAAGCACACTACGGGTCCTGCAACATATGTCAAAGGACCGGAAAACCATCACAAAGGGATGAGAGGCACTCAATCCACAAATGACACTGCAGCTGTTCGAAAAATGGGAAATAAACTTTGTTGGGCCGATCAAACCTCAAGGAAAGATGGGTCCGCGCTACATCATCACCGTGTTGGAGTACCTAACTCGATGGGTGGAAGCACAGCCGGTTAAGGCCTACACAGCCGCTACGACTATGAAGTTTTTTGGTCAACAACGTGTTGACATGATTTGGTTGCTTGAACATCTTAATGAGTGATTGTGGAACACACTTCCTGAATGAAACCATCAGCGCACTCACCGAGGAGTTCCAGGTGTATCATCAACAAAGTACACCATACCATCCACAAGCCAATGGGACAGTAGAAGAATGCAATGAAATACTAGAGACTGAGCTAACCAAAGTATGTAACACACAGGGAAATGAATATGACCTGTGCATACCTACCGTATTATGGGCATACAGAACCACGTGCAAAAAATTGATGGGTCAGACACCCTTTAGTTTAGTTATGGCACGGAATTTGTCATGTCGATGGTATACATCATACCCAACTTGCACATAGCAGCACTTACAAGCATGTTGGACCACAAAGCCTTGGAAGAGAGGCTCGCGCAATTAGAAGAGCTCGAAGAAGAAAAGTTTCTGGAAGGATTCCATCAACAGGTACAAAAACAGCGTGAGAAAGCCTGGCACGACCACCATATCAAGTTACGCACCTTCAAGGTAAATGATTCAGTGCTACTGTATGACAACAAGTTCGAACAATTTCCCAGAAAATTCAAAATGCATTGGTTGGGACCACATGTGGTAAAAGAGGTCACAGACGGAAGCACGATCCAGTTAGTAGAACTTAATGGAGAACCCTTCTGAGGAAGAGTAAATGGCAGTCACCTAAAGCCCTACACGGGTGCGCTAGCTGTCTTAGTAACTAACCAAAGCATAGTATTCACGACCTGAGCAGCCAGCTAAGGGTGTAGGACTATAAACAAAGGTAGTAGAAGCTGGCACCAAAGAAGCGAATCAAGTCAGACGTAGATGATTCAGAAGCAGAAATGGAATAGATCCAGCTGACAGTAGAATGGTGTGTTGTGAACCTTCGCGCCGCACAAGCACAGTTGGATGGACTTCATGCAAAGATTGTTGCACCAGCAGAGTGACTCAGGACGAGTCATGATGATTGTGTTGGGGGCCTGTTGGGTAGTAGATCCCCCCATAGCAGGGTTTTGGGGCTTAAAGGCTGAGTTTTGTTCAATGTGATGTAAAGACTCCGTGAAATGCGGGTGCGAAGCGTGAAAGTTTAGGATGAGTCATAGGGTTGTCCGCCGTAAACTAATGTAATTTAATGTAAAGTTGTGTCAGTCTACCCATGTTCTGTGGACCATGGGATTGTATAAATAGAGCAAGGCTCTAAGTGTAAAGACAAATTTTTGGCAAGTAATAAAGTAAGAGAGAGATGAGAAGGCATGGTTAGAGGATAGAAGTGGATCTAAAGTGTCTTGGGTTGTAATAGTAGGAAGAGGCTTTATACCAGAGTGCGCAGAGGCCTAGTAGAGTTCGCAGCTAAGTGCACGGACCCCTACAGCTGAGTGCGCAGGGCGGAGTTGGGTCTGTATTGAACTGAACTTGAAAAGGATTATTAATAAAGCTAAGTTGATTTTGCCTATTGTGCATCTATTTCGTAGAACTATATTTTGATATGCGTTAATGGTATCTATTTATTTATATGTGTGTAGTTGTATGAATGTTTATGTATGAAAACCTCCTAAGTAATTAGTGAACAAAACCTAATTAAGGGAGACTTGGGTAATTAACACTAATCGCACTGCAGCTAGAACTGTGCGAAGGCAGTACCAAAAGATGCAAGGAGCACACTAGTGCGTGTAACCTAGTAAGTGCGAAGGTTGAATCGTGTACCTATTGCCCCATATCAGACATCCCCAGGGTGCGGAAACCTGGTTCCAGCACCCTCCCATACTACTTTGGGTGAGACCTTAATCCGTGCTCCATGGAATGTTGCCGAAAGGGCCAGTAGTACTAGGACTTGCTTGGCTAAATCACTTCTGAACCTGGCTTAGGCCCCACGTAGCCAACATTGCCTCCTCCATAAAAGCGGTGTGATGGTTTGGAAAAACCGTCTCCTCGCCCAACCCGAAAAATTGCCCACTATTCATTTGTAATTCGCCCACAAAAAAATGAATGTTGTTCAATAAAAAGGCTAAGAAGCCCTAGTTTTCCTTTTTCAATGAATTTCTTTGTAAACCTCTACAAGCCATTGTGACACCTTCAAACCCTAAAAGTACTAATTGACTGGAGAAATGATTTACTCCACCCTTATAGGAAAGGCCATGGCTACATATCAGTTGCAAAATTCACTGAACAACATTTCGGCCTAGTATTAGTTGGAAAAGGCCTCCTCATAGGCCAAAGACACTAGAATCAAGTCTTTGGAAGACTTGGTAACTGAATTGGGACATGATCCCAAAGACATCAAGGCTACTGAACAATTGATCAAAAATAAGAATGATGACATTACAGCCCTCAAGCAACAGTTAAAGATACCTCAACAACAAAAACCCCAGACACTGGAAGTCTTGGAAAGCCAAAATAAGCATGAACAGTTGATGGAATTAGCCCTTAAACTCAATGATCAGTTGAGGAAGACAGAAAGGGAATTGGATAGCTTAATCCAATTAAAACAAACTAATCTTGGCACTATCTTGGTAAAATTCATTCCAGAAGTTACCAGGGTTGTTCCTTCTACATTGGCAGCCTCATTGGCTCCCGCAGCTCCAGTGGCCACAACACTACCGGTTTCTACAACATCTACATCAACAACAAGTACATCAGGTGAAGAAGCAGGAAAATTGGTTAAAGCTATGGAATAAATGTCCATACAAATATTAGAGATGAATAAGCTCAAAGGGAAAGTGACAAGCTTGGAAACTGATTACAAGCTTGCTAAAATCATGCACAAAGAAGAAGTGCAAAATGCTACTAGGATGAGTGAAATATTGAAAGCCCTAGAAAAGGACTTAACACTGAAAGAACCCCTTGGGCAGTCTAAGGAACAACTATGGTCTAGTATCATTGACTCTGTCAACGATATTTGGCTATCTATCCAGGTGATTTTCGAGAAAATAGATTTGATAAAGTTGGCTACAGGGGCCATCCAGAATGTAAAAGCAGAATTAGGAGAAATGTGAGAAGAGGCTGCCAAAATTATCCATTTCCTTAACACCAAGAATAAGTATGAGTTGCAGGAATTGGAAATAGAGGACAGAACAAAGATAATGTTGGCATTATGTTTCAAGTGTTGTCCTTGATGGCAACTCACTCAGAGGTTGGTACAGGTGCTCAGAGGATGGTACAGGTGATGGCAACTTAATCAGAGGACAGATCTTAGTACAGCAGGACAAGAAAGAGATATACGCAGGTTTATCAAAGAGAACCCGCGTATACACGCAGGTTTGCTTCAGTAAAAGCGCGTATATGTGGAAAACTTATCTTTGGTCCGTGGCGGTTATTCCTTGGAAGTTGTGCCTATGGTTTTGGACCATGGCGTCTCGACGAACGTGTTGATCCCTAGTTTCGAAGTTGATGGTATTGGTTTGTTATGGTTTTGGACCATGGTATTGAGCAAGGCCTAAGGCTATATAAGGAGAAGATCATTAGGCCAAGAGAGGTGAAGAGAGTGAGCATTGGGTGTCTGACGAAGTGAGAGGATCCGGTATTGCTAGTTGTCTGTTCGAGAAGTTTGGCAAGGGTCGGATCTGACAGCGGAGGCATAAGTAATCATTTCTAGATCTGTACGCGGGTTTCCTTTGGAGAAAGTGCGCATACACGCGGTTTCGGTAAAGTGCAGTAGCGTATGCATGATAAAGTTTGATATCTCAGGTTGCTGCTGATTCTGGTGGTTGTTACAGAGTTCTGGTCTCTGGTTTGGGTTCTGTGTTCTTAATGATAGGGTTTCAGTGATTCAGTATTGGGTTGTTTAATGAATTATGATGCAAGTTTAAGTTGATGATTGTATTGCAGTAATGTTTGTTTTGTACTCTTGGATCCAGTCTGAAAATTGATGAAACGTGGTCCCTGAAGATTGTAGGGTTAGCACCTACGTACTAGTAAATGGATCAGCTAGTACAAGAGCTGAGGGGGTTGTAGCTCCCTTCCAGAAGTAGTTGGAAAACGAGAGAGGGTTGTAGCCCTCTGCAGGTTGTAGCCTGCATACTGGTAAAGGACTGCACCAGTATATTGAAAAAGAAGTTTCTCATTAAAGAAGAAAGAAACAAATTGCAGCAGGTGGTTTTCACCCACATTGGGTTTCCACCTTATATCATGGTGTTCATGTGTGTGGCTCTTGTGTGATGTCCTGTTCTGTTATACTGCACCTGTTTACTGTTAATATGCTTAATAATGTGCTGATGCATTTACTGAAGATTAAGCTAACTGAATTATAAGATCTCTTGGTATACGCTAGTTTCTTCAGACACAGTTGCGTGTATATGCTGGTTCACTTAATTAAAGTAGCGTATATGAATCTGAGTATGAAATTGAAAAGTTTTATTTGATCTGATAATACTGATTCACCCCCCC
>APFE030602659.1:6551-32606 GCA_000404065.3 Pinus taeda | reverse complement strand
AAACGAATTGCAGCAGGTGGTTTTCACCCACATTGGGTTTCCACCTTATATCATGGTGTTCATGTGTGTGGCTCTTGTGTGATGTTCTGTTCTATTATACTGCACCTGTTTACTGTTAATATGCTTAATAATGTTCTGATGCATTCACTGAAGATTAAGCTAACTGAATTATAAGATCTCTGGGTATACGCTATTTGCTTTAGACACAGTCGCGTGTATACGCCGGTTCACTTCATTGAAGTAGCGTATATGAATCTGAGTATGAAATTGAAAAGTTTTATCTGATCTGATAATACTGATTCACCCCCCCTCTCAGTATTATTTCCAACAGATAATTTTGGAGGTCAGAAAGGTCCTCTCCAAGAGGAACTTGATGTAAAACTTGGAGGATAAGTGTTAGAATATGTAGCTAGCAGTGGACAGATTAATGGCTAAGCTCCAGATTTTGAGAGGAAAGGGATTACCTAATCCCTTAGTGATAAATGATAAGTTGATGACACAGGAGGATTAAAACAAGAAAACCAAATAGGTAGCAAAGGATCAGGTAAATACATCATCAATAAAGGCATTGCCAATAGGAAAAGTACTCTACCAAACATTTGAAAACTTGTTTTACATCCAACATGAGGTAAAACACTTGTTTATCAATAAGCCTACTTTTGCCAAATGCATAGAGGTAGATGAAACATATAGAAAGATGCTAAAAATCCAATTACCTGATGCTGAAACATGGGAGAAATTAACTGATTCACTATAGAAATATGCAGTAAAGATGTTAATGTACAGTAAAAGTAAAACGACATGGTAAAAAGATGAGGACAGATTAGCAGATTCAAAGTATATCAGATGAAAGGCTAAAGTAAATGAAGCATCCAGTGTGTAATATCAAACAAAAAAGCAGATTAAAGGGCAAAAGATCAAAGCCAGTAGAACCAAAATAAAAGGGACATCATGAAACAATTCAATACCTGTCTCTATCTTCTTGCATGAAGATATTTACTTTTTCCTAGATTATTTGAAAATACAATTTCAGATATTTTTTAACTCCATTTGTATAAATACTTCAAAATTCGAAGTATGTAGGGTGGATTCTATTAGAAATTTCTATAGACTTTTTGATCAAAAGACCCATAAATTTATTGTATCATTTGCTGAGCCAACAAGTTGGATTGATAAATAAAGATCAGACATTTCCAAGGATTCATGTGATGAGTGAATTTCAGACAAGTATTTGCATTTTTATCGTTAATTTTCTCAAGTTATTCATAATATTTAATGTTTTTGTAAATCTAAATGTTATAACTGAAATAATATTTCAAAACCTGTTTAATTACACTTTGTCTTAACAGTTATACATTTAAATGTTTTTTGTTGATATTTAAATTAAAGAATTCTTAATTGCTCTTTGGTTTAGATATATTTCATGAATATTCAGGTTAAAGGATTCTTAATTGCCCTTTGATCTTGATTACCCCTTCATTTCTCATTCATTATCTGGGTCTCAAAACCCTTAACTGCTCTCTCACCTCGAGTGAAACCCTTTCACCCCTCTGTCTCAAAGATCTGAAAAACACTCTGCTATCTTGCCATTAGAACATTCCCTTTAGTTAGTTAATCTAGTTTTTCTTTCTTATTATTTGACTCCATAGCTCAATGGTCTAAAGACATCATTTTATCCATCTATCTAAGCAGATCCCACCACCCAATCTCATATACAAATAAAAAACTCCTTGAACAATCATAACTAGCCTAAAAACTTCTTAACTAAAACAAAGTTAAATTTTAAAGAGAAAGCCCTCTCTGACCATCAGGAAGGCTAGGTCTTGATCTCCAAAAGTGGTTTGTGGTTACCTTTGGTTTTTCCTTCTTTTTACTTCAAAAGAATTATCACAGTGATAACAAGTAGATCAACAAGCCAACTTAGTATTGCAAAATGTCTGACAACTGAACTATAGTGCGCTTCCCAAATCATCATGACACATTCTCTTGAAGGAACACAGAGGTGTCCTACGTGGCATAATAGTGTGCCATAGATCTAAAAATATGGAACATTTTTTCATACCAAGGGGATTTGGTATGCGTTTCTGAATTATGGATCGCTTTTGTAAAGTTGTGGCCACCCTAAAGTCTCATGTCCTTAAGAGTCGAGCATAGTGGTTAGCACCATAAATAGTGGTCAGATGAGACAATCCAAAACATTATTGGTTCTCCCCTTCTTATACTTGATGTTTAAATGGAACTGTTGCAGATATGTGGACCCCTTCTCATGGAAGTCATTCTGCAACTGAGGTTTAGGACCCGAAAAACTACTAAAAGTAGTAAATGTTGCTACAATTAAGGAAACTTATGAAACTGATTGGAGGTCTATATTTAGTAGGTGGGTGGCCACCAATATACACCTGGATCAGTCCTCCCCCATTAGGAAGAAACGGTCCCCATTGCATGTAGAGACTCCATGACATGAGGAAATTTCTATTGAACTTGGTACCTGGTGAACCACTTGCCCTGGTGAAGGAGTTGGCCTTGTTTGACAACTCTATATAGTTGGATACCTTTGGACTATGTTTGAAAGTGTCTCACTCTGATATGCCATCGGATTCCCTTGTTGAGTAAGAACTGCCTTGATGGCATAGTTAGAGGCATTTGTCTCAATCTCAAATGGTTTCTGGAAGTTTGGTAATGTGAGCACTGGTGCAGAGCAGATTCGATGCTTCAACTGAACCAATTCCTTTTGTAGGCATTCATACGAAAAGAAACCTAGCATGAACTTGCGGTAGAAGTTATCAAGAACTAGAAAGATGTGTAGTTATGTTAGAGTGGTTGTGGCTGACCAATCTCAAATAATTTGTATCTTGGTTGGGTCCACATGGAGACCACTCTCATCAATGATGTACCCCGAATTTTGAACCTGGGTTATACCAAAAGTGCACTTATGCAAATTTACACACAACTTCTGTTGTCATAGTATTTGAAGGACCTATGGAATATGGTGTAGGTTTGCTTCCCAACTCTTGCTGAAGATCAATATTTCCTCCAAATACCCTACCATGAATAAGTTGTTGGAGGGTTGCAAGATGTCTTCCATCAACTTCTTGAAGGTCATAAGGGAATTAGTCAAATCGAAAGGCATGACCAACCATTTGAAAAAAACCTCCTCAGTGTTGAAGGTAGTTTTCCACACATCGGAGGGTTCGATTGGAACATGGTGATAACTAGAATTCAAATAAAACTTTTTGAAATATTTGGCCCCCTTGAGTTGGTCTAGAAGGTCACCAATTTGTGGGATTGGATACCTATTTTAGACAGTGATCTTATTCAATGCGAGATATTCAATATAGAGTCTCCATGTGCCATTTTTCTTCTGTGCCAACACAATCGGGCTCGCATGGGGTGATGAACTTGGCATGATGTGCCATTTCTATAGAAAATCCTAAATCTATCTCTTAATTTCATCATTCTCTAGAACAAAGTGTCAGTAGATCAGTATGTTAGGTAGAAGCATGCTCGGGGTTAGATCGATGGAGTGCTTGACCTGACAATGCAGGGGTACCCTTATGGGTGAGGTGAAGATGTCCCTCTACTCCTCCATGACCTTGTCCATCTATTGTTACCACATGGAGGAGCCTTGTCTAGAGGTTGTGGATGTGGCCACAACCTTCTTCTTGCCCTAAGGGCTAATCTTAATGAAGATAAATTTCCCAGTCTAGGAAATGATATTACTACATTACTTTATAGAGATCAAAGTGATGGAAGTAGGCGGTGCTACCTCTAGTATCTTATATAACTTATTGCCAAAAGAAATAATAACAGTGTGAGTCCTAGACTCATACACAACATGATGCTTCAACAAGTATGGTTGGACTAATAATACATCACAAACTTCAAGAGGAGCAACATCATAGAGTACCTCATTTGTGAAGGGCTTGATGTTGTAGGAAAGGCAACACTACTGGCTGACGTGGAGATCTCGTCCTTGGTGAAGCCACCCAATAGTGTATAGTTGAGGGTGTGGTGTGGTTATTTAGCCTAACTGCTTCACGATCACTACTGAAATGAGATTCTTTTGGCTATTGCTATTGTCAATGAATTACAACAGAGAAACTTTCGCCCATATCTGTGAGTGGAGGAGCCACTCCCCCTCCTCTAGATCTTCGGGCTCAATCTTCTAAATCTTGGTGGTGGAAATAATGGCACTGGGATCTGCATCAATAATCTACTTCCCTTTATCAATCCCCTTGTCTGGTTTAGACTCAGAGTTGAAGCATCCCTTTGATTCAAGATCCTTTAGCTCAACCACTAGTGACAACTTGGATCGACACTCACTCGCGTTATGAGTGGGGTTCTTATGTAACTCACACCATTTCCATGTGTCCTTATTTTTTTGTCGTGTTGTTCTTTACTTGTAGCTTCAACAGGTTGTCCTAGGTCACCCTGCATTGGCTTTGTAATTTGTTCTATGTTTTGGGGGTGCCTTTCCCTTAATTTGGATTCGCAGATCCAAAGTCTTTTGCTTGAATTTCTTATTAATCTTGATTTTGTATCGATAGGTGACTCGAAGCGAGGAGATGTCTAGGAACTCTGTCTCATCCTAGATGTACTTGTGTAGACAACTATGGTACTTGAGAACCAAATTCAACTCAGATCCTTGATACCCAACTTCGTGTGAAGGGTATGAAAAACATTTGTGAATTTTGACACATTTTGGTCCCATCCCTTCTGCAATGTGGTCCACTTTATGTATTTATATTCATAGCTCCCAACAGGGTCATATTGTTCCTTGATAGTGTCTCAGAAAGAATTCAAGGTAGGTGTGGCTGAAAGTAGTGAGGGTTCCCTCTAGTCCCTCTGTTAACACTAGGTTTCCAACCAAGTCCTTGACATGGGGGGTGGCATTGAGGAGTGCAAAAGTAATCTTTTACCAATTGTAAAAGTCATGAACCAAAAAATATCCTTCCAACAGATTTAACCATCTAACTATGGTGACTGCATCTATCTGGCCTTCAAATATGGGAATGTCAAATTGACTTGTATCTTCAAGGGAGCGAAGCCACTAGAGTCGTTGCTAGATGAAGATGTGTTGTCTATGGTTGACTGCCAAAGGATCTTGGAAAAGTTATCCATCACCGTTTTCTTCTATTGCTCGAGGGCTTCCTCGGGCAATATTTTGAAGGGATATCGTGCTCCCTTGTCTTTTTTTTCTTCCACAGTGGGAGGTTGTTAGGGTTCATGAGGGTGTTCTTGCAAAGTTCAACCAGTTTGATCCCTAACTCCTTCTACCCTGACCTTGTTGGGGACATGCAAAGAAAAACAAAGAAATAATAGACTACTCTGATTCTACTGATCTTGGCTTATGCAAGAACACAACAGAATACAGATATAAACATAAACACATAGATGGCGTAGAATTATATCTTCATTTCATTAATATCAAAGAGTTGAAATATGCTTACATGAAGAATGGAAATAAAATAGCTTGGGCGATGGTAGCTTATCTCTAAGAAGAGATGTGGCAACTACATGTCTTTAATCTATGTTACAATGAGGATCAAGGGCCTTTTTATTGAGCAACAAAGGGAAATAATAAAAAACCAAAAACCTAATCCCATGAGATGGAATGCCAAGAGGTTGTGGGCCCCATTGGGTTTAGTTAAGCAACTAGCTTCCTGGGGTTATAATTTGGTCATATGATCTCTGTTTGGTGCATGCAATACCTCATTGGAAATTTCTCTCCAAGTACTATAGGATTTGTGGAAATCGCTTCCCTATGGAAATGGGCCTACTGCAAACCTGAATTTTTTTTGCTTAAGAGGTCAAAACAACTCAGGAATTTCAAAACCTGAAAAACTACTAAAAATAGTAAATGTTGCTATAATCAGGGAAATTGATTAGAGGTCTAGGTGGATTAGAGAGGTAGCCACCAATATCCACCTAGATCAAAAGAGATATTGGGTAAGCATTATCCTTTATACCCGACAACACATGGGTAGTGATAAGCTATAAGTGTTGGGCATTGAAGAGAAAAGGCCGACTATCAAATGAATTCACAACACACAGGAGCTTTTGTAATTTTTATATGAATATTCCTTTGGCTTTCTCTTATAATTTGTGTTTTAAATGTGATATATATTCATTAATAGAAATTTAAATTAGAATACTTTCAATTTTATCTTTTCAAATTTATTTGGTTCAATTTGGAATTATAATTATTTTTGAAATAATGTTTTAGCTAAATACAATATATACGATTGGTTTATGTTTATTTGAATTTCAAACACTAAATTTCAATATAAATTTAGTTTTACTATAAAATTCAGATTTAATTGGATCAAATATTAAAATTTTAAAATAATATAAACGAGCTTGAGAAAGTATTAAAGTCCATCCTTACAAATCTCATCAAAATTTTCAAAGAAGTGTTTATCTTTAAATTCATTCAATAAGAACCATTATTTTTACATGACGTACTTTGAAAGGAAAATTACAAACAAGGAGCATGAGTGACCTAATTATTATATTTCTTGAACGGTCTTTCGCCTTAAAACTTTATTAGTTAAAACTGAACTCATGATGATTTTTATTTGGACAATAATTTGAATTTCCAAAGAAACTTTAATCACTTGTTCATCGGTTGTTGTTGATATTAGGATCATAGCCCTTTCTAGGATACAAAGACCAAATGTGTTGATCTTCATTATTCAAATTTTCCATACTTGTGGTAGAGTATGGTAATTTGATATTTTCAACAACCTTGAGCTTAAAAGATTCATATTTTGGCTTTAACTTGACCTTCTTCTAATTTATCCAAAATCATTTGATGCAAGTCACTATCATCCAATACGATCCATAGAATGATAAAAAAAGATAATGATACAAATGTTTCCTAGAGTTCGAATTGGGGGAACAATGTAAATGGATCTTAATGAAACCCAAGAGAGTTATATCAAATGCAAGAAATCTTGAATCACAAATAAAGATGGCATATACAAATAGGGTCTAGATAAATTCCAACCATTCAAGTAGGAAAATACTTCAAACATAAATGTTGTTAGTGGAAATACATATGGATGTTTAACCAAAAGACCAAGTTCTATAATTGCTAAGGATAGAGATCTCTACCACCTCTAAAGTGCATTCTTTGGCAACTACACTAAATAAGTAAAAAGAGAGAACCTAATACTATGGATACTTATGTCATGTCAAATGATGCAATTCATGAGACCCCCCTCTTTAACTAAGATCCAAAATTCTATTTACACCCTTTGGAAACATTTGGTGACACTTTCACTTTCATCATGGAAGAGTAACAATTTAATGCTACTCTTTCCTAGGATGGAAAGATAATGCCTTACTGTGTTTATGAAATAGGTTATGGTTTATGGGGTTGGTGATATTGATAAGCCATGGTATGGAGGCCTTTTATACATTAAGAAGCTTCAAGATATAGTGGGATGAAATTCCATGGTTAAGAACATGTTTTTATTTATTTATTTATTTAAATATACATATATTTAGTATATATATAAAATTTTTGTGATTATTAATAAATATTTGAAATAATACTAGCCTACATCCATCTTAACACCGAATATATTAAGCACCAAGAGGGATCAAATCTCTCAAGGTGCAAACCTATTTTTTGAGTGCAGAACTTGATGAAAGGTTTGCACCTCGAGGGATTTGATCTCTGTCGGCACTTGATAGATCCGGTGTTAAGGTGGATCTAGGCTGGTTTCAGTCGTGTGCGGTCATACAAAACTTGCTAAACATCTACTTGTTTTGATCATTTTAAATATGTTAAATATTTCTAAGAATAATTTGGTCAATTTAATTTAAAATTTTCTTAGTTACCTTAGTTTGTTGAGATGAGAGAGACTATTAGTAACTTGAATGATGAAAAATGATGAAATACAAATTTTGAGTGTAAAGTGTCAATGTAACAATTTTGATAGATAGAAAATGTGAATTCTAAGAATATAGTCTATTACAAACAATCTTCATTGCAATCAATCTGAAACTATTTTCTTATACTCTTTATATTATCACACCTATTAGTCCATTTTCTCATATCGATCGTATGAAAAGAGTAGTTGGAAGCATAGACCATTCAAATATTTAACTCGATCTAGTGTAGTAAAGAATATACTTTCTCTCTATTGCTCTCCAATATTAATAGTAGTTTTCTCCAAAGTCAATCATTCTAACTTATGGAGTGTTAAACCCCAAATAATTTTTAATGGTAGTTATTTTCTATTACTGCATTGGAATGCAAAGTAATTAACAATGTTGAATGATGGAAAATGGCAATAACAAGAATGTAGTCAATTATAAATAGTTTATAATTTCAAGAAGCAAACATTTGGGGTAAGCAAACCTTTTATATAGGATGAAAATTCAAGTATTGTATGTAATGTTGAATAATTTTTATGTGCTTACATTGAGAGAGAGTCTGTGTGTTTTGGGGGTGAGAAGGAGGGACGAGGGGAGATAGATATATAGATGGGGGGGAGGGAAGAAGAGAGAGCAAAGACAAGGAGCGAGGAAGAGATATTTATATGGAGAGAGAGAAGGGGAATAGAGAGATATTGAGGGGAAAGGGAGGGAGGGAGAGATATATATATAGATATATATATATATAGAGAGAGTGTGTATGTTTAGGGGGTGAGGTAGAGAGATAGAGAAGGATAGACAAAGGGAGATAGAGATATAGATGGAGGAGGTTGAGATGTGCTTACACTGAAATCAATGCACATTATTAATCTAATTGCTTTTAAATTAATGTACATCATACATCTTGTTGTAGCAAACCAGAAATCAACCTCTACACTAAAATCAACGCATGTAGTGCAAGAAATAAAATAGGATTAGAAATCAACATCTATATTGAAATCAATGTATCTATTAAAAGAAATAAAATAGGATTAGAAATCAATATCTACACTAAAACCAATGCATCTAATGCAAGCAATCAAATATGAGTATAAATCAACTAAATCAACATCTACGTTGAAATCAATGCATCTAGTGTAAGGTATTAAATATGATTAGAAATCAACATCTACGCTAAAATCAACGCATCTAGTGCAAGCGATTAAATAGGATTATAAATTAATATCTACACTGAAAATGCATCATGTGCAAGCAATCAAATAGGAGTATAAATTAATATCTACACTGGAACCAGTGCATCTAATGCAAGCAATCAAATATGAGTAGAAATCAACATGTACACTGAAATCAATGCATCCAGTGTAAGGTATTAAATATGATTAGAAATCGACATCTACACTGAAATCAATGCATCTAGTGTAACGTATTAAATATGATTAGAAATCGACATCTACATTGAAATCAATGTATCCAGCGCAAGTGATCAGATAGGATTAGAAATCAATATCTACACTGAAACCAATGCATCCTGTGCAAGCAATCAAATAGAAGTAGAAATCAACATCGACACTAAAATCAATGCATCAAATGTAAGGTATTAAATAGAATTATAAATCAAAATCTACACTGAAATCAATGCATATAGTGCTTGTGATCAAATATGATTAGAAATCAACAACTAAATTGAAATCAATAACATCTATTTTAGTAAATATTCATGACTTTCTAGTTCTAACTTCCATGTTTGTATTTTTCTCAGTGAGAATCTTTCTTCTTCCCTCTCTCTCCACCTTCCATTCTATGTCTATCTCCCTCCTCCTCTCCTCCTCTCTCTTGCCCTCCCTCTCTCCCCTATCTCACTCTACCTGCCTCTCCCTAACTTTCTTTATCTTTCTCTTCTTTCCTCTCTCCCTTGCCATCTATATTTATAACTCCCTCCATCTCTCCTTATTTTTCTCTCTATCTTAACCCCCTAAACACATGCCATGCTCTCTCTCTCCCCTCCATATATATGTCTCCCTACCTCTTCCCCTTCATTCCCTATCTTTATCCTCTCCTTTTCTCTCCCTTCCCCCATCTCATCTCTCCCTCATTCCATGTTAAACTCTCCCTTGTCACTCCCTCTCTTTCCCCCTCCAAATCCATCTCTCTCCCTCCCTCTCTCCCCCTCCTCTTTCTCTTCTTTTCTCTCTCTCACTGTGTCTCTCAGGTCTATTTCTCTCTCCCACACTCTATTCCCCCTTCCATGTCACTCTATTTCTTAAATATGATCCCATTGTATTATATTTAAGAAAGTATTTAAATTAATAAAAAAACATAATTGGTTGTAAAATATTAAACCTATATTTTGGATCAACCATGTTAAAGAAAATACAATAATGAAAAGATTAAAATAATCACCCAATATCTTTCCTCTATCATTTTTAATCACTTTCCTTTCTCACTTCGCTTGGATCCTTGATTAAGATGCATCTATCCTTGATTAAGAAATGATCATTTTATTAGAGTGTTTATTAACGATGGAGAATTTTTTTACAAGATTGCAGGTCACATGAGTAGTTTGCAAACATCTTCACAAAGCCATTGGTAAGAGATCATTTTGTCCATTTTAGAGATCGTTTAGGCATGGTGAATTTTTGTGGTTTTTATTAAGGGGGATTGTTGGAAAATTACTCCTCACCACCTCCTTTAATGACTAACAACAACCAATATCAGAAAGTACGTAAGTAGAGTAGGGAGGTGGCCACCAATATCCACCTAGATCAAAAAAGATATTGGGTAAGAATTATCCTTTATACCTGACAATACATGGGTAGTGATAAGCTATAAGTGTTGTGCATTGAAGAGAAAGGGCCGACTATTAAATGAATTCACAACACACAAGAGCTTCTATAAATTTTATATGAATATTCTTTGGCTTTCTCTTAGAATTTGTGTTTTAAATATGATATATATTCACTAAGAGCCATTTAAATTAGAATACTTTCAATTTTATCATTTCAAATTTATTTGGTTCAATTTGGAATTACAATTATTTTTGAAATAATGTTTTAGCTAAATACAATATATACAATTGGTTTATGTTTATTTGAATTTCAAACACTAAATTTCAATATAACTTTATTTTTATTATAAAATTCAGATTTAATTGGATCAAATATTAAAATTTTAAAATAATATAAACGAGCTTGAGAAAGTATTAAAGTCCATCCTTACAAATCTCATCAAAATTTTCAAAGAAGTGTTTATCTTTAAATTCATTCAATAAGAACCATTATTTTTACATGACGTACTTTGAAAGGAAAATTACAAACAAGGAGCATGAGTGAACTAATTATTATATTTTTTGAAGGATCTTTCGTCTTAAAACCTTATTAGTTAAAAGTGAACTCATGATTATTTTTATTTGGACAAAAATTTGAATTTCCAAAGAAACTTTAATCACTTGTTCATGGGTTGTTGTTGATATCAAGATCATATTCCTTTCTAGGATACAAATACTAAATGTGTCAATCTTCATTATTCAAATTTTCCATACTTGTGGTAGAGTATGGTAATTTGATATTTTCAATAGCCTTGAGCTCAAAAGATTCATATTTTCGCTTCAACTTGATGTTCTTATAATTCATCCAAAATCATTTGATTTAAGTCACTATCATCCAGTACGGTCCATAGAATGATAAAAAAGAGAATGGTACAAATGTTTCCTAGAGTTCGAATTGCGGGAACAATGTAAATGGATCTTAACGAAACCCAAGAGAGTTATATCAATTGCAAGAAATCTTGAATCCCAAATAATGATAGCATATACAAATAGGGTTTAGTTAAATTCCAACCATTCAAGTAGGCAAATAATTGAAACACAAATGTTGTCAGTGGAAATACATATGGATGTTTAACCAAGAGACCAAGTTATATAATTCTAAGGGTAAAGATCTTTCCCACCTCTAGAGTTCATTCTTTGGCAACTACACTAAATAAGTAAAAAGAGAGAACCTAACACTGTGGATACTTATGTCATGTCAATGATGCAATTCATGAGACCCCCCTTTTTAACTAAGATCCAAAATTCTACTTACACCCTTTGGAAACATTTGGTGACACTTTCACTTTCATCATGGAAGGGTAACAATTTAATGTTACTCTTTCCTAGGATGGAAAGATAGTTCCTTACTATGTTTATGAAATAGGTTATGGTTTATGGGGTTGGTGATATTGGTAAGCCATGGTATGGAGGCCTTTTATACATTAAGAAGCTTCAAGATATAGTGGGATGAACTTCCATGGTTAAGAACATGTTTTTATTTATTTAAATATACATATATTTAACATGTATATAAAAATTTTGTGATTATTAATAAATATTTGAAATAATACCAACCTAGATCCATCTTAACGCCGGATCTATCAAGCGTGGAGAGGGATCAAATTTCTCGAGCTACAAACCTATTTTTTGAGTGCAAAACTTGAGGAGAGGTTTGCACCTAGAGAGATTTGATCCCTCTCGACACTTGATAGATCTGGTGTTAAGGTGGATCTAGGCTAGATTCAGAAGTGTGCGGTCATACAAACTTCGCTAAACATCTAATTCTTTTGATCATTTTAAATATGCTAAATATGTCTAAGATAATTTGGTCAATTTAATTTAAATTTTTCTTAGTTACCTTAGTTTGTTGAGATGAAAGAGATTTTTAGTAACTTGAATGATGAAAAATGATGAAATACAAATTTTGAGTGCAAAGTGTCAATGTAACAATTTTGATAGATAGAAAATGTGAATACTAGAAATATAGTCTATTACAAAAATCTTCATTGTAATCAATATGAAACTATTTTATTCTATTGTTTATATTTTCACACCTATTAGTTTTTCCATTTTCTCGTATCAATCATATGAAAAGAGTAGTTGGAAGAATAGACCATTCAAATATTTAAGTCGAACTAGTGTAGTAAACAACATACTTTGTCTCTGTTGCTCTCCGATATTAATAGAGGTTTTCTCCAAGGTCAACCATTCTAAATTATGTAGTGTTAAACCCCAAATAATTTTCAATGGTAGTTATTTTCTATTACTGTGTTGGAATGCAAAGTAATTAACAATTCTTAATGATGGAAAATGGCAATAATAAGAATGTAGTCAATTATAAATAGTTTATAGTTTCAAGAAGAAATCATTTGGTGTAAGCAAACCTTTTATATAGGAAGAAAATTCAAGTATTGTATCTAATGCTAAATAATTTTTATGTGCTTACATTGAGAGAGAAGGTGTGTGTTTCGGGAGTGAGGAGGAGGGACAAGGGGAGATAGACATATAGATGGGGGGAGATGGAAGAAGAGAGAGAAAAAACAGGGAGGGAGGAAGAGATATATATATGGAGGGAGAAATGTTAGAGAGAGAGAGAATGGGAATAGAGAGAGATTGAGGGGGAAGGGAGGGAGGGAGAGATAGATATATAGATATATAGAGAAAGTGTATGTTTAGGGGCTGAGGTAGAGAGATAGAGGAGAGACAATGAGAGATAGAGATATAGATGGAGGAGGTTGAGATGTGCTTACACTAAAATCAATGCGCATTATTTATCTAATTACTTTTAAATTAATGCACATCATACATCTTGTTGCAACAAATTAGAAATCAACCTCTACACTAAAATCAATGCATGTAGTGCAAACAATCAAATATGATTAGAAATCAACATCTATACTGACATCAATGCATCTAGTGAAAGAAATAAAATAGGATTAGAAATAAATATCTACACTGAAACCAATGCATTTAATGCAAGCAATCTAATATGCGTAGAAATCAACATCTATGTTCAAATCAATGCATCTAGTGTAAGATATTAAATATGATTAGAATCAACATCTATGATGAAATCAATGCATCTAGTGCAAGCGATTAAATAGGATTATAAATAAATATATACACTGAAACTAATGCATCATGTGCAAGTAATCAAATAGGATCGTAAATTAATATCTACACTGAAACCAATGCATCTAACGCAAGCAATCAAATATGAGTAGAACTCAACATGTACATTGAAATCAATGCATCTAGTGCAAGCGATCAAATAGGATTAGAAATCAATATCTACACTGAAACCAATGCATCATGTGCAAGCAATCAAATAGGAGTAGACATTAATATCTACACTGAAACCAGTGCATCTAATGCAAACAATCAAATATGAGTAGAAATCAACATGTACACTGAAATCAATGCATCTAGTGTAAGGTATTAAATATGATTAGAAATAGACATCTACACTGAAATCAATGCATCTAGTGTAAGGTGTTAAATATGATTAGAAATTGACATCTACACTGAAATCAATGTATCTAGTGCAAGTGATCAAATAGGATTAGAAATCAATATCTACACTGAAACCAATGCATCCTGTGCAAGCAATCAAATAGGAGTAGAAATCGACATTGACACTAAAATCAATGCATCTAATGTAAGGTATTAAATAGAATTACAAATCAACATCTACACTGAAATCAACACATATAGTGCATGTGATCAAATATGATTAGAAATCAACAGCTAAATTGAAATCAATAACATCTATTTTAGTGAAAATATAAAATATTCATGACTTTCTAGATCTAACTTCTATGTCTGTGTTTATCTCTATGAGACTCTTTCTTCTTCCCTCTCTCTCCACCTTCCATTCTATGTCTATCTCCCTCCTCTTGTCCTCCTCTCTCTTCCCCTCCCTCTCTCCCCTATCTCACTCTACCTGCCTCTCCCTAACTTTCTCTATCTTTCTCTTCTTTTATCTCTTCCCCTGCAATCTATATTAATAACTCCCTCCATCTCTCGTTATTTGTCTCTCTATATTAACCCCCTAAACACATGCCATGCTCTCTCTCTCCCCTCCATATATATGTCTCCCTTTCTCCTCCCCTTCTTTCCCTATCTTTATTCTTTCTTTTTCTCTCTCTTCCCCTGTCTCATCTCTCCCTCATTCCATCTTCAACTCTCCCTTGTCACTCCCTCTCTTTCCCCCTCCAAATCCATCTGTGTCTCTCCCTCTCTCCCCGTCCTCTCTCTCCTCCTTTCTCTCTCTCATTGTGTCTCTCTTCCACACTCTATTCCCTCTTCCATCTCACTCTCTTTCTTAAATATGATCCCATTGTATTATATTTAAGAAAGCATTTAAATCAATAAAAAACATAATTGGTTGTACAATATTAAACCTATATTTTAGATCAATGATGTTAAAGAAAAATACTATAATAAAAAGATTAAAAGAATCACCCACTATCTTTCCTCTATCATTGTTAATCACTTTGCTTTCTCACTTTGCTTGGATCCTTGGTTAAGATGCATCTATCCTAGTACTTTATAATATTATTTATATTATGTAAATTTCACATATGTATATATAAAAGTATTCTCATTTTTTAATTTATTAAAACCTCCATTTAATCTCTATGAAAATATTGCTAGTAGCCATGAGGATGGAGACTTTAGATATATCTGAGAAGTAATTATAACCCTTTTGCTCTTAGATTAAATTAAATTAAATTAAAATATTTGTAAAATAATTTTATTTTGAAATAAGTTATTGTTTTTTGGTATGTGGTATTGATAAGCCACGGTATTGGCCCATGGTATTGTAACAATTAAAAGTTTAAATCCATAACATAATATTCGAAAGTCTAGATGGCCCATGGTATTGTAAAAAACCTACTTAGAAGTTAATAATATCCGTGGTAAATATTCATGATTAAAAATCTTGTCATATCATAAATATTAAGCTTTTATCTTCTTATTAATTAAATTTATAGATGGAACACATTTATATTGATTACATAAAATATAATGTTATAATATTATATCTTACCCAATATTTATAACCACCCCCACCTAATAAATAGTGGCCAAGGGTGGGGAGAAATACTAATTAAAATGTAATTTTACAAAATTTTACCTAATATTTTAGGTACCCCACACTAAATATTACATTCTACTCAATATTTCCCCTCAGTCCTACTAATTTTATTGAGCACCTTCAACGAAATATAAATTTCCTTGATTAATATTATTACAGAAATCACACAACTGAAAACCTACATGATATGCCCAATTGAATGCTCTACTTCCTTTACCTAATTTTCTTTGTTATTCAATGAATAAGCTAATCGATTTCTTTTTAAATTGTATATATATATCATTTTCAAAATTGAGATTGTTAATATTAGCCGACACATTTTTTTGTTTTAACTATTTTTTTATTTTATTTTAAAGTAACGTTCAACATATACAATATATATATTAGGCTAGACATATATCCACGAAATTCCTCATTATTATGCCCAATTATGTGAAGGCCACGAAATTTACCTCGTTATTATTACAGGATATGCCCAATTATGCGAAGGCCGCAAAATTTACCTCGTTATTATTACACGATATGCCCAATTATGGGCACGCCATATATATGGGAACACCACGAAATTTACTTCATTATTATTACATAATATGCGAACGCCACCAAATTTACCTCGTTATTATTACATAATATGCCCAATTATGCACAATTATGCGAAGGCCACAAAATTTACCTTGTTATTATTATATGATATGCCCAATTATGGGCATGCCATATATATAGGAATGCCATAATTGGGCACGCCATTTATATAGCAATGCCATGAAATTTACTTAGTTATTATTACAGGATATGCAATTTACTTTGTTATTATTACAGGATATGCCCAATTATGCACAGGCCACAAAATTATTATAATTTACCTCGTTATTATTGCAGGATATGCGAAGGCCATAAAATTTACCTCGTTATTATTACAGGATATGCCCAATTATGGGAACGAAATTTACTTGGTTATTATTACATGATATGCCCAATTATGCATGAAATTTACTTGGTTATTATTACAAGATATGCCCAATTGAATACTCCTCTTCCTTTACCTAATTTTCTTTGTTATTCAATGAATACGCTGATTAATCTCTTTTTGAAATGTAACAGTACGTGACATTATCTCCCTATGAAAATAACTTTCCTCTTTGCTTTTCTCTCATAATTCTGCGCCTTTGCTTTTCTCTCATAATTCTCCGCCTTTGGATTAACATGTTAGAAGATTAGAAAATGTTAAACCATCAGATTATATAAAGATAGTTGGAAAGTGGAGAAGGTGAGGTGCAATGATTTATATGTTTGGTTTTGTAAGGGTCTTAACCATTTCCTTCTATGCTTTTCCATTCTGATTGGAACACAGTTAAACAAGCTACCGCATCTATATCGTAACCATCGATCTATTCAGTGACCTTTGGCTGCATCGTGAAAATACAATTAACTAGCGCGCAACCGTTCAATATTCTATAGGATTCCCAGCCACATGAATGTGGCTTCTTTTCTACACATCGGTTTTTGGTTTTTTGGCTGCTTAGCACTAAGAAATGCAAGTAAAGATACAAAATTACTTCTTTCTTTTATGTTACCGTTTTACGGCATTTCTATTGCAACATGTAGTGCAATTGCTAGTTTTAATATTTTTAATGTAACATTACATAACATCTCCAGCACACACTGGGTTGTAAAATGCCTTTAGACATAATTATAATTGAACTATAATTATTTTTTTAGTAAATTAAAATGTATCATGATGTTTATTAATATTTATTCCCATTTACTAACCATTTAATATGTATAATTATACTAGTATTAAGGATTACATTTTTGTCTTTTATAAACTGAATAAATGATTAATAACTTACACATAAAGCTTATTTTAATCATGTGATTTATTACGGTGCAATCTCTTATGAATTGTGTAAATCATGGAACGATGACCACCCATCCTTTGGAGGTACGAAAGATCAGGCCGACGTGGTAAAAAAATATTGACGGTTATAAAAAAGAATTGGGTGTATTTGACGGGCAATTTGGCGTCAAAATCTATGCCTAGGCCGATCAGGCCGACATGGTAAAAAAATATTGACGGTTATAAAAAAGAAAATTGCCCGTCAAAATCCATGCCTAAGCCTAGGTCCATCAAATGCAACAATTGTGTTATATAAATAGAAGTTAATGAAATTGGGTATATAAGAAACTTTTCTATTTGTATCGCGAATAAAAAGACACATCCGTCGTTATAGAGCGTGGAGCGAATAAAAGGACAGATTTATCTTTTCGGTCAAACTTCTCCAAATCAGAAAGAAAGCAAGTTTGTGAGGGTAAGAAAGGTGGTATCAAAAGGCTAAACTTAACAACGCTGGGCTGGTACAGTTAAGGAGTTTCGGAAAAAAAAGGTGGTACACGAAGAAGAGAAAGAAAGGAGAAGACAAATTACATTGAAGGGTGAAAATGGATGGTATTGAACCTGTTGTTGATGTAACACTAAGTGCAATGGATTTGTTAGAGGGGCATTTAAGTCGTGATTCCAACTATTTCAGGAGCAACTGCAAGATATGGTATTCTAGCAGTTCTGATGAGCGCTTTTTTCCTAACAACACTTGTATGTTACTGTCTGCCTCTGACTTTTACACACCCACCACCGATGATGTGGGCAATTTATTAGTTCTCGAAGTTGAAGGGGTGGGGTTTCTTGTTACTAAGCCTGTTATTCCATTTCCTAATCCTCGGCGAATGATTAAAATTAGAAATGGCAGCATCAATGATGGAAGTTTGACAGTGGGTGAGGGTCCATCATTCACAGTTGTGACATACAATGTTTTGGCAGACTTATACGCTACTTCGGAGCAGTTCTCCGATTGTCCTTCATTCGCCCTCAAGTGGGCATATCGCAGACAAAACTTGTCGAAGGAAATATTAGAGTGCGACCCTGACATCGTTTGCCTCCAGGAGGTACAACAGAACCATTTGATTTATTTTTTCCATCCAAAACTGGCGAAATTAGGATATGAAGGGGTGTTTAAGGGAAAGGAAAGAAAACTTCAACTTCCAACTGTTGATGGTTGTGCAACGTTTCATAAACGGAATAAATTTGACTTGCTAACTCACTGGTCGATTCATTTGAAATATAAAGACAACATTGCTCTGCAAGTGGTCCTTTCATTCAAAAATACCAATCAACAATGGCCATTATGCATAGCCAATACCCACATCCATGCAAATACTAAAAATAGAGATATAAAACTATTGCAGGTTCGTTACTTGGTGAAACACTTGGAGGCATATGTCCGGGATCACCGTGACCTCACGCTTCTACTATGCGGTGACTTCAATTCTTTGCCCGGAAGTGCCGTCCACTCATTTCTTACGACAGGCAGTGTCCAGAAATCACACCAAGAAATTTCGAATTTTGATCCATCTCAGTTTCGTAACACAATAGCTTTAGCAAGTGCTTATCATTCCTATTCCCGATGCAATGTTCCCCTTGAAGACGCGTTGAAGAAAATAGGTTGTACACAGGAGCCGCGTTTCACTAACTTCGTCGACGAATTTCAGGGAACGTTAGATGACATTCTGTACAGCCCCAGGAAGTTGAAGGTGGTGTCTTTACTGGAGCTCATTGACGAGGACGAGGTGAAAGACCGCGCACTTCCTTCAGTTAAGCGTTCTTCCGATCACATCCCAATTGCAGCAGAGTTTAAATTCATCTCCAAATCAAAAGCCGCCGCAAAAGCAAATAAGCCTCCGACCAGATATGGTCGAAACTACAGATAGAAAACTGAAGAACCTAATTTCTCTTTGAATGACACTAGTGCGCTGTAAAATTGTGTCGTGATTTCTCCTTTTTCATCTTTCATATTCGATCATTGCTGGTCACTTTTAATTTAATTTGGTTATTTGAAAAACAGTAATATAAAACATAGTTATTTTCAAGTCGGAATTGCAAATTTATTTTCCCAAATTTACTTTTAAATATTTAAATAGTTCAATTAAATTTGGGATATCAAATGCACTTTAGTATATTATTTAAATGCTACGATATAGTTCTATTAAATTTTGGATATCAAATTCTAGTGATATAAATGCACTTCGGTAGAAATTTTTCCTAGCAATTGGAAACTTACATTTTCTATATTATTTAAATGAAGACCCTCACTATTGTTAACACAATTCATGTAGGAGCCGCTTACGAATATGTATGTTTGCCCTAAGTATTCATTGGGAACACTCACTCAAGATTCTCAACCCTTGTTAAAGTGGTTTATCATAACATTAATCATGTATAGCTCTTGTGTTAACATTAACCATACATGTCTCTTGCGTTACCAATATTGGTAGGAGATAGGCTTTATACACTACTTCATATTATGTATTTATAATTATTAAATTATTTATATGTTTATTTTTTTCACTCACATTCGAAGTGTATTTGACTATATTTTTTTGTTGTTGTTGTTGCAAATTTAACCAAAATTTTAAGAAAATGCTAAATATTTGTATTTTAACAAAAAATCAAAAATATTTTTCTAAATATATAGAAACCTTACTCTTAATTTTCAATTGGTTGATTGAGCTTTGATGGAGCATAATTCCCCGGTGGATGTCGTTTTATGTTTAGTTTTTGTCACTGTCTCACATTTCATTTAAAGATGGAGGGCGAGAGAGAGAAGGAGAGAGAGAGGGAGATAGTGAGAGGATTGGAGAGGGAAGAGAGATGGGGAAGAGAGAGGAAGGTAGGAGAGGAAGGATGAAAGAGGAATTGCAAGAGAGGAGAGAGGGACGGAAGAAGAAAGATAGAGTGAGAAGTGGAGAGAGAGGCACTGACAAGAGAGAGAGAGAGAGAGAGAGAGAGAGAGAGAGAGAGAGAGGTATGTTAGGGGTGAGATAAAGAGACAAAGAAAGAGAGATAGAGAGAAGGGGGAGAGAAGGAGAGAGGGAGTTCTATAGTAACATATGTTAGAGAGAGGGGGGGGATTGGAGAGAGAGGGGAGGGGATTGGAGGAGGGGGGGGAGAGTGATGGTAGGAGAGAAAGGGAGAGAGAGGAAGTATTAGAGAGCGGACTTGAGAAAGAGGAGGAGAGAGGGAGGGGAAAGAAAAATAGAGAGTTGGAAGTGGAGAGACAGGGAGTGACAAGGGAGAGATGGAGAGAGAGTGTATATATTCATATCTCATCCCCAAAATGTCTTCTTAAATTTACTTGGGAGAAAACATGGTCCTGTCTAGTTAATTACAAAATTATATATTCATATCTCATCTCCAAAATGTCCTGTCAGATTTACTTGGGAGAAGATAAGTCAAATGTAAGGATGAGGGGGTATTTATGACATTAATGAAAATTGGCTGAGGTGGAGAAGAGAAGGGGGCATAAAAGGGGAAGATGAGGGGAGGAGAGGGGATCCTTGGTCATGATTTTGGTTTTGGTTTGGTTGTAGTTTTGGAGGATTTGTTTTGAGAGTAAGGTGGGGAAGAGAGAAGGGAGAGAAGGAGAGTGTTGTTTATCTTGGACACACTACATCTAGTTGGACTTGGGATTGGAGGGCGAGGGAACCCATGGAGGTTTATTGGGCTAGGAAATACTTCTTAGTGGGATGGGAGGTAAATCTAATCAGTAGTTGATCTAGAATTTATCCAAGACAAAGAATTAAAGGTATTATAGACTCATGTGCAAAGATGTACCTATGTTACTCTATGCAATGGATCGATAAGATTGCAAAATACATAGACATTGAAGCAGTTAGAGAAAACACAATAGGAAAACATGTAAATACAACAAGTTTAATAAGGAGTTCACTCAATGCTCATGGGCTACGTCTCCTGGTCCAGCCTTTAGTGATGGCCTCTCTATTGTGTTTTCAAAGCAAAGTTTTTACAACAGTGAGCTCAATTTGGGTCTCACTTAACAGATATAAATCAGTAGGACTGGAGTACACAGGCTCTCCTTACTGATACTCGACCACTGCTGGTCACAGTAGTATGAGCCCAAACTGAGACTCATACATGACAGGCCTATGCCGAGGAGTTCACTTGAAACTCTCAAGCCTTCTCTAGAGTGCACAAACTCTCTGACTCTCTCTGGCTCTGTCTTGATGCTGCCTTTTCTCTGCAGGTCATCTCAACTTACTTTCTCTGCTCTTTTCTTTTCTCTTTTCTAGTTGCTTTTCTCCTTTCTAGCTACTTGCTTTGTCTCTATTAGTTCATGGCTTTAAAGCCAATCTACTTTCTGACTATTTATTTCCGCTTCCCAACACTCTGGTTCTTCTGCCTCTATCCATTTGAATTCCCTTGTTCTGCGTCATCATCACTATGTAATGCTTCACAGGGAGATGGCGACTTGTTTCATAATGAACTGAGTGTTATTTATCTTGGAAATGTTTGAACAATCATTATTTCCGTTTAACTCCTAGATTTCTCGCGAACATGATTCTTCTGCCAACTCATCATTCATGCCGGACTTCAAACTTTATATAACTTGGCCTATTTATCCCGTTGAATTTGGTCATCCATCGGATTGCATGTCTGTTGTCGATCTGAAGCCTCCAAATCCTACAGTCTCCATCCATATTGGGCGGGTAAGTTGCATGATGTTTAACCGTCCGATGTGAGCAATTTTCTCTCTCTTTCGCCGAACACATGTCACCCAGTGTGTGGCATTTGATGGGACTTGGTTGAAATTGCTTACTGCTCGAAGCCCTTCTGATATCCTATGGGTTTTCATGTGGGACACGCCTTTGACAAAATCAGCAAATTCTATACAGTTTTGTAACTTTTCAGTTCCAATCACTCGGGGCTTTTCCTTCACTGAGGGGTTTGCCCAGCGATGTGCGATTAGTGACTTGTTAGCGACTTATCACTAATCGCATATCAGAAACCTCCCCTATTTCTAAAAAAGGCTTCCCATTTTGCTGTTTCATGGCAGCGCGTGTTACCATGGGCCAACGATTAGCGTGCTTGACTGAGGGTCCTCGTTGCTTGGTGCTGCTCACAAATTTCAACTGTTTGAGGATGTTTCTGATAATATTGACCTTTGTAAGTCTTTGAAACTTTGGCATGAATTTTACAGAGTTATAAAAACTTAGAGAGTTCTTTAGGATCTAATTCAGATCACGGCCTTCCCACCAAAAAAATATTTTGGACCACCAAACGTTGGTTTTTAAGCATCAATCAAGTGAGGGTATAGATTCCTCACTTGCCCAATTTCTATCCATTTCGCACTGCTTGGTTTTGAACCTTTGACTCCAATCCTTACGTACTCAACATCCCCTCTGCGCGTAGTTCTCACCTTCCAGTCCAGAACTATATCTTCCTGCAACTGATTGAGATATTTAGGTAACAGATCATCAATAGAAGGAAATTGACTCTGCTCTTCGGGATCTTCAATTAATGAAGGTTGAAATAGTCTCAAGTTGTCTGCATTAACAACTAAGTGAATGTACATGTAAGCTGGTAAATCAAGGCAAAAATTATTCTCACCAATTTTCTCAAGTATCTTGAAAGGTGCATACCTTATTAGCTTCAACTTCTTACCTTCACCTTGCATTCTGTCTTTGTTGATATATAGCCAGACTTGATCACCAACTTGGAAACTATGCTCAGTCTGATGCTTATCATGTCTTGCCTTGTACTTGGCTTGGATCTTTTCCAACTATTCTTGTATTTCCTGGTGAATCTCTTGGATTTGTTCGATGAAATTGGTTGCCTTGTCCACATCGCTATGTCCATCGACCACTTTGTCTTTACCAAAGAGAAAATCCAAGGGAGACCTTGGTGTGAAACCAAAATAGGTCTCAAAAGGATATCTCTGTGTAGAAGAATGTTCAGATCGGTTGTAAGAATGCTACACATAACATAAATGTTCATCCCACAGCTTGAGATGCTTGCTGCAATAGCCTCTGATCAACTGGATCACTGTCCTGTTGACCACTTTTGTTTGTCCATCTATTTGCGGATGAAAATCTATGCTCTTCTTCAGTCTGGTGTCCATCAATTCCCATAAACTTGACCAAAATTTCCCAACAAAGCGGGTATCTCGATCAGATATAATGGAAGTGGGTAATCCAAAATTAACCCATACATGCTGAAAGAACAAATTTGCAGTTTGTTCAGCTATAATCTGTTTGTTACAAGGTATTAAAATACACATTTCGGTGAACCTATCCACAACAACATATAAATAGTCATGACCTTTTCTAGATTTAGGCAGTCCCCCCACGAAGTCCATAGAAAAACTTTCCCAAAGATGAGAAGGAACTGGTAGTGGAGTGTACAAGCCTAGTTTTCTATTGCTGGGCTTGCTTTTAACACATATGGTACACCCTCTTACATATCTAGAAACTGTCTCATTCATTTTTTTTCCAATAAAAAAATCTTTGCAGTTGTGCAACTATTTTACCTACACCAAAGTGACCTAATATTAGAGAAGTATGTGCTTCTCAAATTACCTTTTCTCTTTTAGTTTGTGGAATGCATAAATTTCCAAAATTATACAAGAGTTGGTCCTTAAGATGATAATCCAATTCTTCTACTTGTTTGTTGCGACTTAAAGCTTCATATACATCCTTAAAATATATATCTTGAGCATACTGTTCAATATAGCTTTCATGCAATACTGAATTATGCTTAAGTATAGTAGATGCACTTATGATTGGTCTGGAAAACATATCTGCAACTTTATTGTGTATGCCCTTTTTATATCTAATGACTAGATGAAACTGTTGTAAAAAACCCACCCACCTATAGTGTCTTGATTGTTGCAACTTAGTTTGCGAGTGTAAATATTGAAGTGGTTGATGATCAGTATGTATAACTGTCTCTTTGCCCATTAAATAATGTTTCCACTTTTTCAAACTCTGTACTAATGCATACAATTCTTTATCATATGTGGGATAGTTAACTACAGTTACATAATTAAATGTCTCAGAATGATAACATATGGGTTTACCCTGCTGCATCAACACTGCTCCCATGGCATAGTCACTAGCATTTGTTTCAATCTCAAATGTCTTTGAAGATCGGGTAATGCTAGTACTGGTGCTGTACTAATATTTTCTTTTAAGGCATCAAAGGCTTTCTACTGTTTTCCTCCCCACTGAAACACCTTGTTCAATCTTGTTAAAGCATGTAAAGGAGCTGCAATTAAGGAAAAGTTAGAAATAAGCTTTCTCCAATATTGTGCTGCTCCTAAGAAGCTTCTAACTTCTGTAGAAGATTTGGGTTTTGGCCAGTTTACAATGATTGCAACCTTATAGCGATCTATCTTCAATTCACCAACCCCTACAATATGACCCAAATAATTCCAGGATGTTTTGCGAAATTCACATTTTGAGAGCTTAACATATAGATTTTCTCTTTTCAAAACATCTAGAGTCTGCTTGACATGCTTTAAATGTTCTTCCCATGTTTTAATATAAGAATTTCATCCAAATATACAATGATAAAATCATCAAGAAAATGTCTGAGTACATCATTCATTACTCTCATGAAAGTAGCAGGAGTAGTAGTTAAGCCAAAAGGCATAACCAACCACTCATACAATCCCTGCTTTGTTTTGAAAGTAGTCTTCCATGCATCTTGCTCTACAACTCTGACCTAATGATAACCGCTATGCAAGTCCAATTTGGAAAAATAAACAGCTTCTTTTAACTGATCTAATAGATCATATATCCGAGGAAGGGGATAACAATTTTCGATCATTAACTTATTCAATGCTTGGTTATCAATGCACATTCTCCATGAGCCATCTTTCTTTCTCACCTAGACAATCAGAGACCCACAAGGTGATGTGCTAGGTCTGATGAACCCTTTCTTGAGTAGCTCCTATACTTGCTTCTTGATTTTTGCATTCTCTAAAGCGGGCAGCCTGTACATTCCGATGTTAGGCAATGGAGCATCTTGTTGCAAATTAATATCATGTACTATTTCCTTTTTGGGTGGTAGACCTTTAGGTTATTGAAATAGTATATCATATTCTGGAACAACATTTTCTAAATCAGCTTGTTGTTTAGTGTCATAGCCTTCAAATACATTGGTTTTATTAGGTTTATTTTCATTTACAACCATCAGTAAAAATTGTTTGCATGACTTTACAATTCTTTTCATCCGCCCTAAGTTTATGAGAGTATAATTATTCTTGAGTTTATGAGCTCTTACAATATATTCAATTCCATCTTTAACGAGTTGATACTTGTTTTCAGCACTATAGAAAATAGCTTTTCTATCATACAAGTAAGGACTTCCTAAAACAATTCCACATATATCCAAGGGAACAATATCTAA
>APFE030602633.1:0-17567 GCA_000404065.3 Pinus taeda | reverse complement strand
CTCTGGTGAAGCCAAGTCCCCGTATAAATGTATCAAATTTCTGATACCACATCCTTGGTGATTGTTTTAACCCATACAGATACTTATTTAACTTGCATACCAATTCTTTCTTACCCTTCACCGCAAAGCCTTTAGGTTGCTTCATGTAGATCTACTCTTCCAGATCCCTGTGAAGAAATGTTGTATTCGCATCCATCTATTCTACCTCAAAACCAAAAGCAGCAGCGACAGATAAAAGTAATCTAATAGAAATAATAAGTGGTTTTGAAGGTGACTTGCAGTTGTAGAGATGTTTAAAACAAATAGAAGTCCTAAAAGAATATCTGTGCAAGGTTTCAAAGGACGGGGATATGATACGAGAAGGAAGGGCAGAGTGACTTGGGTTTGAAGTCATGAGATTGAATGCAAAGGTACAAGTATCCCAAAAGACAAAAGAAAAATTGGAGGATGTGATGATTAAAAATGCGCAGATCTCAATATTAAGGAAACGCATTCAAGAATTTTACAACACGAATATTTAGACTTTTATGGCATCTTCAGACTGAGATCTCATATTTGCCTAGAACTTTCAAAGTGTGGGAGCTTAAATTGATTTTATAGACATGGCTTCTAGATGGCTAGCCCCGTCCCCCAACATCCCAAATTCCGGTGTGGCCTTGTATTTTATCTTTTCTAAACAAGTAACAACCAATGTACTTCATATAGTGATGTGTGGTTTAAAGGTAAAAGTTTGTTTGGGTGAAGTTCAAGAGATCGAGGTTCAAATTTTATTGAGTATAGTATCTTGCTATGGTGTGTGGTTCAAAGAGTAGATTCCCTTTATCCATAAAATATCGACTCTTGCCAAACTCATAAAAAATTAGTATATCTACTTCCAAGTTATTAGATGTACTCTTGGTATTATAGTAACAGCGACCAGAATTTATCTTAAATCTTCTATAAATTAGATAAGTCTAACCATTATCAATTCATCGCATGGTTAAAAAAAATAACCAATATACTTCGCACCTCCCATGATCAAATTTCTTACCACTATCGGAATTAAAAACTTCGCCATCTTATACTTAATTCTTAATTTCACCAAATTTGAAATTCTTTGTCACAGCGATTGCAATATGATCGTTACAATTAATAGTGACGAGTCATTTAATTTTAATATCTGTGTGCATAATTGTTATAACAAAACAACTTTATTAAAAAATCTTTGAAGTTTTAAAACTTTTTAATTATTTTATTATTGAAAAAGTCATGTACATAATTATGTAACAAAACAATTTTAGCAGAAGTTTTTGAAGTTTTCAAAACCTCTTTTACCCTTTTATTTTTGAAAACTAAATTAAATATATTGGTTAAATAGTTTGATATAAGAATTGCTTTAGCTATAACATGTAATATTTTACAATTAGTTATAAATGTCGAGTTAAAAAATTAAGATAACATTTTTTTTCAAAACTGAATTAAATATATTGGTTAAATAGTTTGATTTAAGAATTGATCTAGCTATAACATGTAATATTTTACAATTAGTTATGAGTGTAGAGTTAAAAAAATTAAGATAACATGAGAATGTTATTTTTAGCATGTTATAGAGTTAAAAAAATAAGATAAAATGAGAATGTTATTTTTAGTATGTAATATTTTATAGTTAATTATAATGGTAGAGTTAAAAAATTAAGATACTAATTAATTTTTAGCTTTTATTTATTATAAATAGATATTCTAAAAACATTAATCAAATTGATAAAGAATAAATTATATTTAAATTATTTCAATTACTGATATTATATAAAAATACATCATTTTTTTTTACTTTATTGAATTTTTAAAGGGATGGTAAAGTGGTGGAGTGAGGTCAGGTGAGGGGCAATGGAGTTGGTATTCTTTGCTTTGATGGAAAAGAAAAAATTTCACATGCATGGGGATTGGGAAATGGTTCCAATAATTAAGCCAAAGCTTATGCACCATTCTAGGGTCTAACTAAGGCCTATGCTTGCACTTTCAACAATTTGGTGATTAATGGAGACTCCAATAACTTGATTTTCCATTAGTTGTCGACACCTTTTGAGGAGAAGTCAAAATACAAAGAATTCTCAATATAATTAGAAATATTCTATCTAAATTTCAATCCTCTTCATTGTTCCATGTGCTTCATCAGAACAATCAAGACGCTGATAACATGGTCAATAGGGGACCAAACTTGGCCATGGGAACATTGTGGATTAATAGGCTTAATGGATAAATGCCTCCCAAATGGCAGGCCACATATGGCACAATCATATGAAAAGATAGATGCAAGAGTTGTTTTATATACCCATAGGTTAGTGTGACAGGGGAGATGGATTCTCCTTAATGTACCATTAGTGTTGATGAGAAGGGGAAGGTAGTATGGAAAATCATGGCTACACAATACATGAGGTCACTTGGGGTATGCATTTTGTGGGACAGAGGTAGACCCATGAATTCCCAATAATTTAGAATAGTTCATTATGTATTTCATATTGTTTTGAGATCAATTGACAATATCATGTGGGTATGAATATCAACCCAATTGCTGGATCATTTAGTTATTGATTGGGAAATTTGAGAAAACGAGAAGGATATGTCCCTAATGGTGGTTATCCCTCATGTCAACATAATTAATTTGGAATGCTTGTGGAGTTTCAGTAATTAATTTGGCATCATTAGAATTGTGAGTGGTCCTTTCCCCCTTGTGTAAATGGCATGAAAGTCTCCAAGGTATTACAAGTTCAACATCAATAGAATGATGACATGTGTGGCAAGATACTCTTAAATCTAGTTTTATTGTCTTCGAAACTAGGAATATGTTGCACAGTATTGGTTAGGAATTGGAAAGAAGATCCATACACTCGATTTCTTATCTCAGTTTTTCTTGGGCATTAGTTATAGGAAATGAGGCCTATTAAATGAATTATAATCAATTCATCTAAATAAATATTGTGCTTTGAAGCTTGAAGTACCTCATCAAAGTGCAAAGTAAAAAAATAATGAAATTATGGCAAAAATGTTGGGTCAATTCAGGAGCAGTTGTAACAACTACAACCAAATATTAACAATCTCCAATTAAAACATAATCAATTGGTCTCTAGTATCACTTCAATCATGAATATTCTCATTGACCATAGGAATCTCATTTGGAGGACCAAGGACGAGATAACGATACTCAGCCAATGGCTTGAGGAGTTTCAACTGACCCTTTGATAGAGCCAATTGGGTTCATCTTCATCTAGTAACTTTGTAAGTCATCTAGTGATAGATTTCCTATATCATAATGATCCATTTGTTACTAATTTAGAAGGTTCCAACCCCTTTGCTTCTATAATTTAGAATGTATACAAAGTCAAGTAAACTTTTGGGATTTTTCACCACCAGATATTATAGTGTTGTAGTTTCTATAGAAATTTTTATCAAAATTTTAAGTAAGGATACACCTCCAAACACATTTTAATATAAAATATTAAATATCATTACATAAAAAATGAAATTTAAAATAAATCAATTTCCATTTTATAATGAAAGTATGACTATATAAATATATAATCTCAAACATGATATCTCATCATTTTTTTAAAAGAAACATCAACTATCCTATTAAACATTAATAAGACTTATAAAGGGACTAGTACAATCTTGATAACAACATTAGGATTCATAATTAACGTATAGAATTTTTAAAATATATCATATCTATAATGTTCAAATCATGGCATTGACTTATATAGGTTCGAAAAGCCTTAAAAATAAATATATTAGGATTTAAAAGCAACATATGAGGGTTTATGTTAATGCTTTTCATCTATACACTATGATTTTGGTTATGAAATTCATAGTTGATGTGTAAATTTTTTATTTGTATTTTTATTTCATTAATAGAGTAAGGCTACGAAGAATTGTGTGGTAGTTTGATGTTTTGTGCATAGTTTATGAGCTTTAAAAATAAGTGATAGGATCGAGATCCTTGGATTTTACTTCCAAATCATGGATTGTTAACTAAAAACCATAGTTGGATTGTAAAACTTGGATATCGAGTGATACTAATCTTATTCTCTTGGTCGAACCATGGGATCATGATGAATGTAGGGTTCCCCACATTGATGGATTCATTCTTTGGTTTGCCTGGAACAATAAATCCTTGCATTGAGGGGTGGGTGGTATAGCTCGTTATATAAAAAATAACATTGCTTCCCACATACGGATTCATAAGATTGAGCCCCTTAATCAATACATTTGGATTGAAATTTCTGACTCTAATACCAATAAAAATTTCTTTGCAACTTTTTACTTTTCTCCCATTAACTCTACCTCCTATAAAAAGAACAACCTAGATAAGAATTGTCCCTTCATTAACTTAGAACGTGATATCTACAGCCTAAGGAATGAAGGAAACATACTTATGCTTTTTGGGACTTTAACGCTCGGACTGCCACTACCCAAGTCACTCTATTAAGCAATAAATCTAACCCTAAGCCATTATGGTTTGGTGAGGATTATGTTCTTGCTAGTCAATTCCAAAGAAACTCTAAAGACACTACCGAGAACCTTTTCGACATTGAGCTAATTAAGTTTTGCAGTTCCCAAGACCTAATCATTTGTAATGGGATCAATAAATGGCCTTCTTCTGGTTAGGTGACTTGTATTCATGGGCGTGGTAGCAGTTTTGTGGACTATGCGATATCTGATACCCAGATTCTTCACCGTATAGTTAACTTTGATCTTCTAAATGACCATGAGCTCGAATCTGGATATTGGCCTCTCTCTTTAACCCTTAATATTGATATGTGCACCAACCACATGCATAAGAATGATGAGAGTCAAAGGCAAATACATTTTGACAAAAGTAAAACGGATCTCTTCTTAAAATATTTAAAAAGGAATTAGGTTCCTTAACATATAATGATAACATTGATAACATCTACCACAATTTTACTACTATCCTCACCACTACCATTAACAACATTTCTAAGGAGGTTTCATAATAAGAACAATAGGACTTCCAACCCCTAGTATGAAAAGGATTGTAAATATGATAGGAAAGTGATTAGAGATGCTCCCAACAAAAATTATTAAGGATGATAAAATCAAGGTGTACAAAGCTTTTATCAAAAGAGAAAAAAATAGCCTATATAAACAAGAGACGAGATCTTCTCCTTCACCTCTCTAAAGTTGAGCCTAAAATGTTTTGGAGGAGCATTCTCATCCGTAAATGAAAAGAGAACAATTTTATCCCTTTAAATGAATGGGATGTCTATCTTAGGAACCTATATGACTCCCCTGACACCATGGGCATCATCAATAACACTCCTATAGAAGGAGATACATTTTCTTCATATGACATGGAGTTCGGGATTAAGAAGCTCACCACTGGGAAAGCTATGGATATTAAAGGTTATCAAACTAACATTATCAAGATTGTAAGGTCCATCCTCACCCCGCACTTGCACAATCTCCTCAACTTACCGATTAAACATGGCTTCCCCAAGTTGTGGACACGGAGCCTTATCATTCCTATCTTTAAAAGTGAATATAAAAATGTTCCCTCTAACTATCAGACTATCATGATTAGCCACATTTTAGCCAAGTTGTATGGGCTCATTCTGGAGAAGAATATAATGCTTGGCTTGAAACCCATGGTAAAAGAGCGATTGGACAAGCTATTTTTAGAAGGAACCACTCTACGATTGACCACCTTGTCACTCCTAGGACCATTGTCAAGGGTTTTCGTAATAGTAAGTTTGATCTCTTTTGTTGTTTTGTTGACTTTAGAAAAGCTTTCGACATTGTTCCTCAAGAGAAGCTATGGAAAAGGCTCGATGAAATAATGGTTCCTCGTGAGTTAAGGGTCATTGTTATTAGGTTACACGAGAATGTTATTCCCAAGCTTAAGACCACTGAGGGTTAGTCTACTGACATTAAATGCAGCACCGGTGTTAAACAAGGATATCCCCTATCCCCTACCCTTTTTGGCATCTACATTGACAAGCTTGAGGAATGCTTAGAAGTTGTTGGATGTGATGGGCCTAAGCTTGCTGATATAGTCATTACTCTTCTTCTTTATGTCAATGATATCGTTCTTCTTGCTAGGAGTCCCAACGATCTCGAAAAACAACTTAAAACCCTCCACTATTATTGTATTAAGATGGGTATGACTATTAACATCGATAAGACTAAAGTTATGATTATTAAATCCAAGAAGATCACTTATGACAATTTCATCTATGATAAAAATTACTTAGAGTACATTTCTTCTTACAAATATTTAGGTATTAACATTCACCATCAGCTCAACTAAAACTATAACATTGAGAAAAGGATTTTAGGAGGTTTGAAAGCTTATTATGAGCTTGAAAACAATTGTAAGACTATTGATCTTTGGGTTTGAAGTAAAAAAAATTCTCTTCGAGACTCTCGTCACCCCTGTTACTTTATATGGATGTGGGGTGTGGGGTTATAGTCTATCTAGAGATTCCTAGAGAAAGATTGAAATGATCCAAAAGCAATTCATAACCTAAAACCTCAAGATTAAATTTAATACCCCTTCCCTATTCTCTTAATTGAGGCTAGAATTTCCCCCATTGAATGCACGACTATGTTTAGGTATATGATGCATATGAAGTAACTGTACAACATGGAAGCCAAGAGGCTCCCTAAAATTGTTTCTAACTCTAGTCAAAACCACATTCATCTCAAGCAAGGGTGGCATAAGGATGCCAAGTCTTGGCTCGACCATTGGGAGATAAGGAAGGAGACCCTCTTGGGAAACAAGGATAATAATAAAAACATCATTACTCAAAATTTAAGGATAAGTTGTGGAGTGATAAGGAGTTAGAGGTGAAAAGAAAATTAAGATACTATAAGGAGGTAATAAACCCCACACTTGCTAACCATAATTACCTTTTTGTATTAACCAGTTCTAAGAAGCAAATGAATATTGCAAGGATCAAAACTAATTCTCATGAGCTCCGGAGTGAAACTGGACGTTGGTTTATTCCAAAGATTCCTTGAGACAAAATAATTTTCCTCCTTTGTGATACTAAGAAAGTCAAAGATGAAAAGCACTTTCTCTTGGATTGTCTGACCCTTACTCACATTCGTTCTCATTTCCATAACATTTGCCCCACTACCAACGTCCTGGACTTGCTGAGTCAGGAAAACTATAGTGACCTCGAAACACTTCTTTCCCTTCTTTTTTATCACAGAAATAAAATCTTAAATAATCTCAACTAGCCACTTATTTCTTAAGGTCCAATAGACCATATTGGTCTCAGCGAACGTTAGTCAAGAATTTTCATTCATCATCAAGAAATAATTAATTAATTATATTATTAATTAATAATTATTATTGATATTATTAATATATTTTGATTCATTGGAGTTTGGATTTGAATTCGCACATTATCCAATTTTTGAGTGCCCCAATGTTTCGAGTCTACAGCAAGACTCATCTTCAGGACAAATTCCTATAGAGAAGAGCAGTAAATGAAGGAATTAATATGGAATGAAGGAACAGAAAAGCAAGAAAGTCGACCAGTCTAATCTATAGAATAATAATGGATGGGGAGAAATGATAAATTAAAATATGTAATATTTATTAGAAATTGAACAAATTTTTATTATTTAAAAATTTTGATGAATTAAATTATTATACATTATTAATAGTATTATTTGTTATTCATTACTTAGTGATTAATTATTTAATAATAATAATGAAGTTAATTAATTATTGAATAATAATAATAATCATTTTTCAACCTTATTAAGTTAATATTTATCTGTTTAAATTTATGAGTTATAATAATAATTTTATAAAGTTAATAATTATAATTAGTATTCGTTATTATCATTGTTATTAATATAATAATAATTTTAGGGGAAGGTATCATAAGGTATATCATTAGGGATGTGCATAGATGATCTCTAAAGGCAAGAAACTAATAAGGTAGAAATGGACGACAAGGAGGAGTGGGGAGCAGAGAGAAGAGTCAAAGGGTAAATGGATATGATGGGGATGGGTAGAGGAACGAACAAATGAGGGCAAAGCGAAGTAGGGGCCAAAAGAAAGATATTTAAGATGAGGAATGGAAGACTATGGCTCTTGTGTGAGTAAAGGGGTCCAATTTCTACTAACTTCTAAACTGCCATCTCTCTTAAGATTGTGAGGATGTTTAATAATTTCAAGGGCTTAACAGATCTTTTGTTTATATTGATGTCTTTCCCTGGCGATTATTTTCGTGTCTTCAAGACAAACATGATGACATGTCTTTGATGAGTGCTCTGCAAGTGCAAAAGATTGAATTCTCCCATTTTTAATGTCAGTGTCATGTTCTTTGAGTCTAATCTTGAAAGATCTTCTAGTTTCTCCAATATAACATTCTCCACATGAACATAAGGCCTTATAAACACCCTTGACCTGGAGGTGATCAATATTGGCATTCACTGATCTCATATTCTGCCTAATGGTAGTTAAGGGCTTGAAAGAGGTATCAATGTTTTTCTTCTTCAGAACCCTAGCAAGCTTATCAATGAAACCTTGAATGTAAGGTAAATAGGACCATTAGAACGTTGGGAGTTGGTTGAAGATGGTCTTGCTCTAAAATTGGTTTTAGCTCTTTTTATGGTTTTCATGATGTTTATATTCTTATATCTGATGCCAGCAAAGACTTTTTTCAGATATGTAATCTCTTCCTCTACATGTTTAGAGTCTAATATTCTTCAATCTCTAGTGAAGAGGGTATTGAGCACACCCATATTTTGTGTTGGATGATGATGTGACTCTGCATGTAGGTAGCTATCAGTATGGGCTTTCTTCGTGAACACTTTGTGCCCTAATCATCCATTTTCATTCTTAAGGATGAGAATGTCAAGGAAGGGAATGTAGTTGTTTTCCTCCAACAACATAGTAAACTTAATGTCATTAGATAAACTGTTGAGGTGGTCTAGAAATTTTCTTAACCCATTGTCTCCATGTGGCCAATTTCACTGGTGCCATCAACAAACCCGATCCAAAATTTTGGTTTTAGAGGGAAGGTATCCAGGGCTTTCTTTTCAAACTTTTCCATAAAAGGATTGGCTACAATAGGGGCTAGTGGGGACCCCATATCTACTCCATATGTTTTCTCAAATAATTATCCTTTGAAGGTAAAGAATGTGGAATGAAGACATATCTCTACAAGCTTTGTAGTTTGGGGGTCAGTGACCTCTTTTATCACTGGGATAGCTTCATCCAAAGGAATCTTTGTGAAGAGTTGAACAACGTCAAAATATACAATCTTATCACCAACATCCAACTTCTGTTTCCTTATAAGCTTCATATAATGATTAAAGTCTTTGTTGTATGAACTAGTTTTGCCTACCAGAGGAGCTAAAGTGCTTGCAACATATTTAGTTAATTCGTATGTCAGTGCCCCATTAGTATTTACAATGGATTTGAGGGGGGCACCTTCTGTAGAAATTTCATCGTAGATCACCTGATAATGCACTATACTAAAGCAAAATACTTGATCTACTTCTACTATCAAACTTTACGGAAGCTTAATCAATTTGAGTAAGAGCAATCAGAACACATATAACATAGAAGAAGAAATCATACACAAGAAACACAAAAGAATACTCAAGGGAAAGCCTCCGCTAAAAACCCCGCTATCTGTATTATCATACAAGTAGAAATATCTCAGGATTACACAAAGCTTTAGCTCACAAGCTATCCAGCTCTCAGTACAATCACTCATTGTTGCTCATAGACAGAATAGAAAACACATATGCCTTCCTTTAGTCCTCCAAGCCTCCTATTTCCTTGCACAGTTTCTCCTGGGTCCTCTAGTTGCAACCTGTGTGAATAATCCTCTCACACACAACACTGACCTCTGAAATAACTGCGCAATCCTGAAGGAGATAATTCCTTCTGCATGGATGAGTTTCATTTATAGGAAAATTCCTCCAACTAATAGTACAATGTCACTTCCTTTAATCTCAACTGAGTCTTTCTCTAAACTGACATGCATGAGTTATTTATGAGAGAATATTCAATTATCTGGAGAACACTAATTGCATGCATGCATGTATTAACTGACTGAAATCACAATTAGTTCCTCCAACTGTTTGGAACTAATTTAACTGGACTTAACTAAGTTAACTGAGCTAACTAATTAAAACTCAAATACAACCCATCCTTATCTCTTGAATTAAGGGATAACTGTTGCATGTCTTCATAAAGACTTCATGTTTGAATTTCTCCAACTAATTAACTCAAGATGAATTAAATAATTATTTTTCAGACAGTTGCTGAGACCAAATTCGAATTTTAATTCAGGGATTAATTAAAATTGGAATATATCCCGAAATGTTATTTATAGTAATGTTATTTTTAGCATTTCTATTTTTTTCTATTTCCCACAGAGTTGGAGTATATCCTGAAATGTTATTTTTAGCATTTCTTGTTACCATTTTCAACACTCCCTCTCAACAAGAAAGGCATTCAACTTGAACCCGATCCTGAACCTTTGGAACGTTTTGCATGCAAAAGATCTCTCAAGTGTTGTTGCTCCAACAACTCTAGGAACACAAAAATATCCAACTTGAATTAAAGGGATTCCTTTGTCATCAAAGTCTCTGACTGTTATTGCCTCTGTCGATTGAACTCTGCACCTCTGTGCTCTTCAATATTTGACTGCTCTAGCCTCTTTCACTTTGATCTCTGACTACATCAATCACACTGATTCCTCCCGCTGCATTCGTGTTGTTGTTGGTTATATCTCCCAGCACTACATCTGCACTACACCTCCTCTCATCATGTTGCATCGTGCTGCCCACTGCTGCACTGCAACTCAATTACTGAGAAGTAATTAACCGATCTCCCAACTGCTAGAAACACCCTATGATATTGAAGCTTCCTGTGTCACTCCATCTGCATCTGTCTCTACCCACTTAGCCAGTCCTACTACTCCTTGTCGAGGCTCTCGTAGCAATGTCTAATCAAAGCGGCAACGTACCTCAAGGATCATGCCCCTATTTCAACCTTCTTGGGACTATCACTCCACATCGCCCCACCTCACACTTGGAGGTATGGATGCATGTGATCCCTCTGCCGACTTGGCTCGAAATCTCCCCCTAGTGGAGGTCTCTGCATGAGTGGATGCCTCCACTTGGTCTCCTCTCGTCTTCTCTAGTTGTGGCTACTCCACCGCCTCCTGAAGCTGCTTCACCAATTGTGGCTCCTCCAAAATTGTCTGAGACTTCTTCTGGCACTGCATGTTGAGAGGTAATGTACTCTCGCTCTCAACCACCAAGTCTCTAACAGTTGCCTTGCTCTTCAGGGCTTTGCATGCATCTTGAACCTCAAGAGCATACAGGTTCTTGACTCATGAACTGATCTACTTCACTTGCCTCATGGTGATGTGTCTAAGGAAAACCCTTCCCTTACTGAAGACTACATCATAGCCTTTTTCCTCCAACTTTGCGATCAATACCAAGTTCTTCTTCAGTCCTCACACATACTTCACATCTATCAAGGTGATGTGAGCTCCATGCTCCTTTTGAAAATCAACCGTGCCCACTCCTAAAACACTATACTTTTCATCATTACCCATCTCTATGCACATATGGAGGTCCTTCTCCTCTAAGGTATTGAATAAACTTTTATCATCGGTCATGTGGAATGAGGCTCCACTGTCAGGAAACCAACCACAACCGATCATTGATGAAACCATGCATGCGATGAGGGTAAAATCCAATTCGAACTGAGAGGCCAATGCCTCACCTTCAGATCCTTCTAAGGATCCCTTCTTGGATTTCTTCAATGGACAATTAGTTGTATAATGACCCACCTCATGACAATTAAAGAATCTCACTTTATATTTGTCAATCTTCTTCCCTCCATGAGAAGAATTCGATTTGGGTTGAGAATCCTTCTCCTTCCCTTTCCTTGCCTTACTCACTAAGGCAAAATTTTCTTCATCCTCCTTGGATGAATAACCATCTCTGGTGCTCCTCCTGATCTCCTCCTCCATCAGATCTGACCACAGTCGTTCCCAATCTGGAAGTTTCTCTCTTCCATTCACTGAGTCCTAGTAGCTATGCCAACTCTTAGGAAGACTGAGGAGAGAAAGACTTACCATATCATCATTGGCTGTCGTGATTCCTACACTTCCAACCTCATCTCTGCAGGTGGTGAGCTTGTTCAGATATGTAGAGATCGTGTCTCCCTTTTCACGCTTGATTTTCCGAAGCTTGTCCTTCAGTGCTCGCTTTCTCTAGTCGTTGTTGTTCTAATATAGATCCTTTAGTGTCTTCCACATTGAAAATGGAGTCTCCTTCCCATGGATACTCGAGACAATATGGTCTCAAACTCCCTCCAGAAGAATCCTCCTCGATCTTGCCACACATTTCATCCATTCTGCCAATTCTTAGGCATTAGTTGCTACTAGCTCAAGGACTTCTTGATCAATGAAGTCCTTCAAACCATTGTCCTCTAAAACCGCTTCCATGTGATCCTTCCATGCTATGTAATTCGATTTGCCATCTAGGGCATACTCGAGTCTCAAGCCATTGACCGCCATTGGTGAACTTTGAGATGTGATAAGAAATCGATTTTGTACCTACAATCAAGAACTTTGAACTTCTCCCTTCTTTGTATATTGTTCTCTGCTTTGATCACCTTTCCTCCAATACCATGTAGAACTTTTTCTACAAAACCTCGCTTTGATACCATGTAGAAATTTCATCGTAGATCACCTAATAATGCAATATACTAAAGAAAAATACTTGATCTACTTCTACTATCAAACTTTGCGGAAGCTTAATCAATTTGAGCAAGATCGATTGGAACACGTATAACAAAGAAGAAGAAATCATACACATGAAACACAAAAGAATACTCAGGGGAAAGCCTCAGCTAAAAACCCCGCTATCTGTATTATCATACAAGTGGAAATATCATAGGATTAGACAAAGCTTTAGCTCACAAGCTATCCAGGTCTCAGTAAAATCCCTCACTTCTGCTCATAGACAGAATAAACAACACATATGCCTTCCTTCAGTCCTCCAAGCCTCCTATTTCCTTGAGCAGTTTCTCTTGGGTCCTCAAGCTGCAACTTGTGTGAATAATCCTCTTGTACACAACACTGACCTTTGAAATAATTGCACAATCCTGAAGGAGATAAATCCTTCTGCATGAGTTTCCTTTATAGGAAAAATCCTCCAATTGATAGTACACTATCCCTTCCTTTAATCTCAACTGGGTCTTTCTCTGAACTGACATGCATGAGCTATTTATGAGAGAATATTCAAATATCTGGAAAACACTAGTTGCATGCATGCATGCATTAATTGAATGAACTCACAATTAGTTCCTCCAACTGTGTGGAATTAATTTAACTGGACTTAACTCAGTTAACTGAGCTAACTAATTACAACTCAAATACAACTCATCCTTATCTGCTTAATTAAGGGATAACTGTTGCATGTCTTCAGAAAGACTTCATGTTTGAATTTCTCCAATTAATTAACTCAAGATGAATTAATTAATTATTTTTCAAACAGCTGCTGAGACCAAATTCGAATTTTAATTCTCAATTTTAATTCAGGGACTAAGTAAATTTGGAATCTATCCCAAAATGCTATTTATAGCAATGCTATTTTTAGCATTTCTTGTTCAATACCTTCTTTATGAATTTTGAGGGCTACATAAATTCGAGGGGTAATTTCACAGTATGGTGAAAGGCACTTCTTAATGTTATCATCAAGGTTAGAATCCTTGATGGCTTTTTTTACCGTGACCTTCATGATTTTAAAAATAGGGTTTTCCCTGAGTTTCTTGTAACTACCACTATTATATAGGTGGTCTCTCATTTTGGCGACATATTCTTCTTTGTCCATTACTATTATTGCCCCTCTATTGCCTGCTTTTAAGATGACAATGCTTTCATTATTCCTCAGGCTCCTTAGGGCAATATATTATTCATGATTAAGGTTGTTTTTCGAAGGTTTCGCTTTTCTTAAGATGAATGCACAATCTTATCTAACTTATTCTCTATCTTCATCCCTTAGACTTTGTATTCCATCGTCAAGGTTGCAGATAATATCATCAATTGCAATGTGTTTGGGTGCTACAACAAAGTTGAGCCCTTTACTTAAGGCTTCCAAATCGTCCTTATTTAGCTCATAGGAAGAAATATTAACCAAATTATTGTTTATATTATTATTAGCATTCATAACATTATTTGCATTATTCTTATTATTGGCATTCACAATATATTTGCATTATTCTTATTTACCTTTTGGAGCTCATTATTTGCGCCAGTGGAGATGAGGGTTGGTAATGCTCCACTTAGAGTTCTTTTTAAATATTACTTTAATACATTTATTAATGTTTTCTGTGATAGATACAAATGAAGCCTTGGCGCATATCATTCATATTTATTAAATAATTACTATTATTAATAAATTAAGGTATTAACATATATTTATTTTTAATTATGATCTCACCTCACTATTATCAATTAGTATTATTATAAATACTTCATTATATTAAATAAATATATATTAAATAGTAATTATGATTAATTATAATAATACAATAATATTTATTGGTAATAATATTATTTCCATATATTATATTAATGTAAACGCATAGCTAGTTAAATTTAGCATATTATTTATTTTTAAAATTGTATTTATATTATATTATCAACATTTTTAATAATAAATGAAAATTATTATTATTATTTACTTTACAATTATTATGCAATAATAATAACATTAATATAAGTAAAAACAATATTTTTTATAATTAATTATTATTTTTTTTTCTGTATAAGGCACTAATTGGCAAATAGAGTCACTAGTTCATGAATTTTCATGAGTACTACCTACCAAAAAAAATTAATATTATTTTTTAACATTAATAATATATTTATATTAATATATTAACAATATTTATTTTTAAATATATTTTTATAAGTTTTTTATTCACCTATTTATTAATGTGGTTATCATTGTGATAGTCTAATAATATTATATTTAAAAATAAATATAAAAAAATTTTCCAAAATTTAAGAAAAAACTTTAGTAATCATCACAAAATTAAAATAAGTATAAAAAATTTCTAAAATTTAAGGAAAATTATTTTATTAAGATATCATAATCTTATAAGATATTTTTTCTTTAATTTATTATAACCCATAGAACTAAAATTAATTTAAAAAATGTAAAATTTATCATAAGCACTCAAACTATTACTTGTATAGAATTATATTTCATTCAAGCGATATCATCGATATATAGTTTAATTACTGATATATAGTTTAATTAGATCTCATAACGAATTTAGATAATACTAACCTCGAAGAGGTTGAAGCAAGCCGACCAAGCTGAGAATTGTTAACAATTTTGAATATCGTCTGTTGTCTGTAATTGGTACTTATACCATTCAAAACTTGTGATTTTATATCAATAACAGATAAATAGTTGTCGTCACAAGAAACAATTCTAAAATTTGATGTTGAACTTGGAAATTTTTAGCATTTAGCGAACAACGATTTATCATCTTGTGAAAGGAGCTAAATTTTGAAGAATTCAGTAGAGGTTGTGGTTGAAGCTAATTTTACAAAAATGCTCAGGATTTTAGGATTGAAATCGAAATCATCTCGTTCCACTAAAAGCAGTTGCGTAGTGCCAAATCCAACTACGGAAGGAAATATGGTGGATACTGCTAAAGGATGCTGTTGGCTATCAAGAAGAAGACGTAGGCCTTCGCCAAGCGAAGTAGAGGATAATGTCACCTTTGTCACAGATAATAGCCGACATGGCGATGGTGTTGAGGATAAAGAGGTTGTGCTTCAGCAACTTATTCCATCATCATCAACAACATCGCTTGCGAAACACCATTGTTGGACCAGAGAAGAAGAAGAAGAATCAGAATCAGAATCTTCAGAGGCACAGAATTTGAGGCAAAATAAAGAGGAAGAGGATGATACACAAAAGCTTAAAATCAAGGGGGCTGAATCCTTGTATAAAAATGTTGTTCCACATACATTTACTGATAGAGAAGAGTTGGAAAAGAAAGCAAGAGCAGCAGAGGAACTAGCTCAGTCGCTGTTGTTGCAGGAGAAGGAGCTAACAAAAACATCATATGGTGGTGGAAAAGGAGAAATAGGTTGTGACACGGCAGCTGTAGAGATACTGCAGCAAAAGGTGAAGACATTGCTGCAGGAGAAAAGGAATTTGGCTCTTGATTTAGCCAGTGAAATCAGAGGTAGAATGGCTGAAAGATATGTTGCAAATGAAGCTTTTATGTTGACTCAGAAAGAGAAGAATGGATTCCACTCAAGTTTAGAGAAAGAGATGGAATTGGATAGGAGGTCAAATAAGCAAGAGAAGATCAAGTTGTTGGGTATTTTTGCAATGGGAAAATACCAAAACCAAAAAAACAAAACACAGAGGCAATGCTCTGTTTTCTTTACACCAGGATCTTTTGCACAGAGGAGCCTTAAAAAACTTCTTGCAATTTTTTTTTACTTCTTACAAACCAAAATTACTCTGCTTCATAAAAAACTTTTTACATTACAAATCCAAAAGTATTTATGCACTTCTGTCTCCTGCAATACAAAGTTTAAACTCTATATCCCATTCGCTGCTGCAAATCCAATTTCTTATCTCACTGTGTGAGATTCACACATTTTATCTCTGATGCTACGGACCCCCTGTCTCACTCTTTTACAATGTGCAATTACATATATTTTTGTTACAATCCCCGTGGGTTTTCTTTTTTTTCGCATAACAAAATGGGGTCAACGCTATATTAAAATATATATCAAAAAGAAAATAAAATAAAAAAAAACTTACGCCCATACACCATATTAACTTTGCCGTAAGAAATATTAAAACCTTACCAAAACATATGACAGCAATTAATATAACGTATGGCATGGTCCACGGTGTATTTAATTTAAATTAGGCCCGTATGTACTTTTAACCGGCGGAGAACTTTCCAGGAGATCGAACGGCGGAGAGAGAAGTATCATGATCGGATGGATATCGGACAGGGTGAGTTGACAGCAGGTTACCTTCCGATGGAGGTCAGGTGCATATGTCATGGTTGCGTCACGGTTGGACAGTTGTCGGCATCGGACCACACTGTCCGGAAACAGCCTCATGTCGAAGAGTGGTGCGATATGATACTGGGCGGTTTAGATTTCCTTCGGTGGTTTTCTGGGTGTATTAAATGCAGGACCGCGGGGTGAAATTATATTTTCAACACTTTAATTTCACCTGCTGGGCATTCGGTCATACCCAGACACTTCCTCAAAAATTCGAAGCTTTTCTGGTCCAGTGGCTTTGTCAAGATGTCTGCAACCTGTTCTTGTGTCCTGCAATGTTTTAGGACGATTTCTCCATTGTTCACTAATTCTCTGATGTAGTGAAACCTTGTATCAATGTGTTTCGTTCTCTTATGAAACACTGAATTTTTTGACAATGCAATAGCTGAGCTATTGTCGCAAAAGATCACTGTCGCTTTTGCCTGCTCTTGGCCTAAGCTCCTCAACATCCTTCTCATC